>CAAKHB010000530.1:136628-164269 GCA_901007665.1 Aeoliscus strigatus
CGTATGAATGACAAAGGGTGGCGCGACAAAGAGGAAAGGTTGTGATCATTTGAAACAGTACGTCATTCCTTTCCCTCGACCTGTTCCTGTCATAGGTGATGACTATGTTCAGAACCGCGATGAAGATATATCTTCATTCATATTCATGTTAAAAAAACACACACACACAAACTGAACACTAGTCTGTTTCCACTGAACAAACCAAACTAGTTTGGTGCCACGTTCAGTCAAACATTCACTGAGTGGTAAACTGTTTCCTTGTGTTTTCACTTAGATGATTCATCTAGCATGATCCATGTAGTTTGTGACCCATTGTCTTACATGTTCAAATGCTGAAATGTGAACTTTATTGTGTCGTGACACAAGTTAATCATTCAAGTCGTAACAATTTAGAAAATGGATTGAGCACTTTGGCTTTTATTCATTTTCAAATGAGGCTTTTGTGAACTCGACTAATCAGCCCCAGGAAAGAAAAATAATAAAACTGTACCCCGCGGTGGCAGCATGGCAGCTGTTATTGAACTGCAGCTAAACGGCGCTGACTTCTGAAAGACAACCTGCTTCAAATGAATGCGGCCAGAGGGCTTACGGTAATTCTCTGTTGCAATCATTATTCTACCCACCTTTATTTCATTTTCCTCCCAACTTTATTAAAGCAGCAAAGAGAGGTGGCAGGCAGAGATATTATTTCATTTGCATAAAAGGAAAAAAGTGGGCTTCTGTCTCACCATACGGATCTTTGCTCAGCCCTCTGAATACGTCTTTGCGAGAAAGCGGAGGGCTGCAGATGCCATTTATTCTCATAGATGGACACAAATTAGTCCGAGATTGAAGAATTTTTCAGTGCCGCTGTTGAGACGTGCCAGTTGGATCGAGAGAAACTGCTAATTAAGTACAACGCTGCACAATGCTCTTTTGTTTCAACTCCTCTTGATAATTCGGCACGGAAGAGAAGGATGTGCTGTTTGAAGAACCACGGCTCTCGTGCTCTGCTGCTCTCTCGCCTCGTCTTGATCAAATGGCACTTTTACTTGCAGGTGTCACTGTAATTAGTTTTTCTTTCTTTTTTTTTTCCTGCAAGTGTGTGGAAGCGCATGTGGAGAGAGTGGGTGGCTGAACGCACGTCGTTTCCTTCACTTGTAGATCTCATCTTCAGGAGATGTAACAGCCGACTTTGATCCCAAATAATTGGTTTTTGCATAACTCAAATGTTTGCGACACCCGCGATGAATATTTTACAACACGTTACTTTTGGCACAAGTAGTTAATATCTACTTTTGCACAAGTACTGTGCTTTTCAACGAGGGTAAGCGTCGTGGTGACAGAGGAGAATCACCCAGAGACTCACATCACACACCTTTTTGATTCCCCCCCGTTGGACACTGCGTTGATTTTGATCAGCGTTTCATGAGGAGCTGATGGGCGTCATGATGACGTCAAGGTGTCGTTTTGATCTGGAATCGTTCATTTTACTTACTTACGGTATATAAAGATTCAAATCAGTGAGTTTCTCTCACTTGAGGACTGTGAAACATGAACATTTCTAAAGTTAACGTGTTAATTAGGTGCTACTGTATGTTTTTCCACCCTGCATTGAGGTAAAATAATCTTTTATACTCTCGTATTGCATATCTGTGTATTTTTCTCTTAGTTTTCTATGTTGTAAATGCTGTGAGTTTTATATATGCAACTTTTGTTTCGTTTTTTTTAAGGTAAATATTTTATTATATTACTTCATATTATTTTATTTAGGTAAATAATGTTTTTTTTTTTACTGTGGATTAACAGAAATACACACGCAAACATCTGCATAAAATGGATAAATAAATAGGCAGTGAGTGGGTTCATTGGACTTGAAACAGAATTCAAGCGAGTAAAATACCAGGTAATAACGACACACGGTGGGTTAACTTCATCACCACAATATGCCAAGTGCTTGAATGAACGTGGAAAAAAAAAGGAACAGCCACCAGATTAAAGACAGAAAATACTGCCGGTGACACAAACACGCGGCGCCTCATGATGTACGACGCACGACTCGATCAAAGGACAACGCAGCCATTCGCGCCTTCGCTGCTTCCTCTTGACACGTACAGTCACCCACCTCCCTCGTTTTGTGTGTCTCCGTCGACTTGTTCTTGAAGTTTCTATCCCCTTGAACTTGTTCATATGCTGAGTGAGAAAAAGGTATGTGAATAGCTGCTCTAATGGTGACTGGGGAACTGACAGTCCCGCCCACACGCCAGTCCTTTTCAAAAAGTGAAAGTGGGAATCCTCGCCCCTTCCCCTCACGAGCATGTACATGACATTCCAAAGGGAGGATAAAGGACTGCGAGCGGGGGGATGAATGGTTTCATTTACATTCAAATGGGATAAAGTGGCCTAATCGGAATAACTGTCAAAAATCTTTGTGATGGAGAAGTGATAACCTGCAGGATGCTGCGCTTTCGTAGGAGACGGCGGTGAAGTGCTGCTGGTTTAATTACATGAGAAGTCAGAATCTATGGCCTCATCTTTTAAGACGGATGGGATGTTCTCTCGGGTCTGTTTGCAGGTTTTTGTCTGTGTGGGTACGTTTGTACCGGACTTTGCCTCAATTTGTACTTGAAGTTCTTCTCACGAATCTGTGGCGAAACCGTAATCACTGACACTTTAACCCATTGTTTACATGGTACCCCACTGTTTACATGGTACGCTGAGGAAAAGACCTGTTGCATGTTTCCACCTTGGTACTTTATGCAAAACGCACAATCAACCCATGAACGTGAAAGCAGCCAGTCCACAGATTCCAGACGGATCCATCAAAGCATCAGAAGAAAGAACCCAAAGAACTGAAAAAAAAACAGAAATTGATCGGTCAAAATTATGTAAAATTGCAGATCAATAGTGTTTTTTTTTATTGTGGGGAGGCAATTTTCAAGCAGAGGCCTGAAAAAAAGCTTGGGGCTCAAAGGGTGAACACTTAGCATGCCTCTGGAGGTGGGGGGAAACCAACCTAACCCCCGCACCACCATGTAGTTCTTAGATTTATTGGAATCCCCATTAGCTGAGACCTAATGCAGATCTGTCACATGAGAGGTTCCCTAGCAACACAGACATTCCTGCCTTCTGGTTTGCTGGTTTGTGAAACGTCACGTTGTTTTTGCTTTTACATTTAGCCAAGACCGAAATCAGCATGCGTCTTTTCTTTGACCCCCCCCCTCTGATGAACAAACGCAGCGAAGCACCATTTTTATTCGTGGATCAAATTCTGCAATCTGATCTAAGCTCAACGAACTGTTGTATGTTTTGTGTGTAGATTTTATGGTGAATTAGACCAACCTCCCAGTAGCAACATTTCGTGAAACACTCTCTGGCCACGTGTGTGTGGTAACGTTTGTTTTTTCTTTGTTTCTCCCTCAGAGCCAAGAAGAAGACGAAGCCCTTGAACCTTAAGATCCACAGCAGCGTGGGCAGCTGTGAGAATCTGCCCACGCAGCGTTCACCCCTTCACACCGAGCGGTCTCTGCGATCCTTCTTCTTCCCCTCGTTCATCCCCTCCACGCCTCCTGTGCACGCTGAAACACCCTCTGCAAGTAGGCAGTTCTATATCTATATAAAATTATTATTATTATTGATATGTTAAAGTGATCTTCAGTTCGGCATTGATCAGTCTGAACAGGTGACGATCTCTCAGGGTTTACATCCACAGTCAATCAGTTCAGTAGCCATCGTGTCCTGCTCCGTCTCTGTTCTCTTCCTGCTCCGTCTCCGTTCTCTTCCTGCTCCGTCTCCGTTCTCTTCCTGATGTGCACTGACTCCACTATCATCATCAAAGTTATATCATATCACATACAAAATGAATGTTGATGAAACGTGTTGGGTCTACATGTACCCACTGCCCCCCCCAACCCCCAATTCCCACCAATGGTCTTACATCTTAATCTCCAGCTATTCCTGTGGTGTCATTCTGGTCTCTAACTTTTCTCTGTTGCTTATTCAACCACTTTCTCACAACATCCAACTGAATAAAAAATGATGTATATATCTACGTGAAATTGATGCTGCGCTCGACGCCGTACCCTAGCCTGACCCTGACCCCCCACCCCCACAGAGCGTGTTGCATCATTTGACCCTCTCAGCTCTCAGAGCAGCTCTTCTCTGTTTGCCGTCGTAAATACAACAGTCCTAAAGACAGTTTGAGTGGAAAAGTCAGCAGCAACCTTGTTGGAGTGGCAGCGGCAACCAGCTCCACGCACTTTCAGTCGCCATCGCTTAAAGTAAACAAATAAAAACACTGATAACCTGAAAAAAGTGGCTGGATTCAAATGAGAGCGACGCTGATAGACCAGCCCAGCTCTATCAACGCTCACAGCGTCGGGCGCTCATGAAATCTGCGACAACACAGAAGTACAAATCAAGTCGAAAACTGGACGATTGTTCCGACACCAGCCTCTTCGTGTCCATGTAACATCGCTTGCAGCTCAATCATAGCGTAAACATGAACAAACAAATCTAACATGTCTCTCAAAGGTCTGTGCGATGATGTTTGGGCGCTTAAAGAGCTTCTCTCCGCAGTGAAACACACACACACACACACACACACACACACACACACACACACACCTTTAATTCTTCTTATCTTCTTTTTGCTGAATAATCTTAAGTGTACCTCTGGAGGAACAGGCAACAAAAGAACAATCAGGCCTGGCTTTCCGTAATGGCCGGAGGTGGTGTGTTGCCGCACATCGCCAGCCTTATTGCCCAGTGCATAATGGGAATACTGCGGAAGCCATTAGCCAGAGCAGGAGATGGCAAAAGGCAGAGAAATAGAAAATAATTGAGCTTGTGTCTAGGAAAAGGTGATGAATGGCTGTCACTTAATGTCTGAATAGATGTAGACCTTGACTGAAGGGTATGCGGGACGCACCGGTGCATATTTGGTGGTCGAGGCGTGATGTGGAATAATGTCGGACCACGTGCGCTCGACTTGAAAATATACAGATGGCCAATCACTCCTGCCGCTGTGTGAATACATGAGCGTGAAACAGGTGCAAATATGCAACTGATGGGTTGGAGGCCTGTTGGTTATTTGATGTCAGTGTGAGTGAAAGCAAGCTGGTGCTGACGCTTTCGTTAAAAATGAAAACGATATTAAAGCTATACATGTCAAACTGGAGGAATTTAGCTTTGGGCAAAAACCTGAAAGTTATTGGAGCGGTCCATCAAACTGAACCTGAAAATGGAGAGATGACCTTTGGCCTCTGATTTGTAAATAATGATAAAACGCCTCTAGTCACTTCACATTTGTCAACTTTCAAGAGCATTTCCAGCCGTACTTTTTAGGAGATGTAGTTAGGATCAGTTTGGGTCACAAAGACCTGCCTACACAAATAAAGCAAACAAAAAAATAAAAAAAATAAACTCCAGACATCTCCTGAGGACAGCTGGGAAGGTCAGAGGAGCTTCATGGTCAGTTCCATCACCTCTCTGAGCCAGTGCCCTCCAGCGTGTGGTCCAGTTTATCCAAATCAGGTTGGAGGTTTTGTCAGTTTGCAGTTTCCCCTGCGTCCATCCGTCTTGTGCACTTGTTTGCGTTTGTGAGTGATGATATGTTGTCGGAAGCAAAAAGATCCCTCCTTCAATCTGCACGCAAGCTGTCAAAGCACATTCCGATTCGCCGGCTCAAATGTGCAAATTGGCCGTTTCTGCCATGAAACGGAGGGATATTTGGTCAATACCACATGTCTGCGTGTCAAAGAGCAGCTGCCCTCCCTTCACACCGCGCCTCAACTCAGAGTCCAGCTCTGAAAACGGGACGCTACCGGCGCTTTGTTCTTTGTTGTTGTTGTTCAGTGTAAAAGGCAGGAAAACACATTCCCTTTTAGATATTCAGTATCAGAGTTTCTGCTCTTCCAGTACTTCATGGGGAGTTTTGTCCGGTGTGAATAGTCGCGGTGGCCACAGATAGTTCCAGCGCCTCGGGCTGACGCTCGTTTTCAAAGAGCTCACGCAGCTGAAGCCAACAGACGCCCCACACTCTGATGATGTATTGTGTCCACATGGAGGTCCTGTCCGGCCCTGGGCCTCAACCAGCACACCGGCTGCAAAACTGAACTGTGTGTGTGTGTGTGTGTGTGTGTGTGTGTGTGTGTGTGTGTGTGAGCGAGATTGGGAGATAGTGGGAGTGTGTACATGTGTTGGATATAAATGGCTTAAATGTTCCTCAGACAACTCTGTTTATTCGTATACATGTTCTAATGACGTTCGAGCCACTCCGCCTAACACCGCTTATACACTGGAGCATCTGCGTCACGAGTCTCCTGGCAACCTGAGCGTAGCACCAAGATGGAGGTCCCTTTGAGAGTTGACAAATAAAAGGGGCTGCAAATAGCTGCTATGTTTAAATCAGGGTGAAGAGACCTGACAAAAAATAGCATGTGGCTGAATGAGACGTTTGATTCAACTATTTTGCCGGAGTTGGATGCTAACACGCTGACTCACAAAGGTAAAAGGTCGCACTCCTAAATAAAACTTTATATTGACCTGGTTTATCGACTTGTGTTTGCGCCTCCTGATTATTTCCACATCCTCATGTTCCGTGGGTAAAAGAAGCTTCTACCCTTCAGCATGGGGAATAATGTGTATGAACATGTGTGGTACATATCTTCATCTCTTTAAACAAGACGTAGCAGGTCGTGGGTGTCATGTCAGTGTCATGGGACCTCACTGGAACGTCTTCAGCATTCTGTGTCGACTTGGAATCTCCGTCAACAGACTCGCTTGGTGCTGCAGAGCTGAATAATCTGTGCTCCTTTCCCACTACGTAATCCTGCAGAGGCGCTCAGACAAAAAAAAAAAAAAGGTTGATTAATCAGTGACATCAAGTTCAGGAAACTTGGGCAAGCGTCCAAAACAGTGTAACCAGCCAGATGAGTCGTGAATTTGCTGTTTCTGCAGCTTTGTTTGTTTTTATTTTTCTGAAACGGCAGTGAACTAAATCAACTGTGAACACATTCAATTGATTTTTTTTTTCTTCAGTAATTGCAACTGCAGTGTTGCAAAGAAACTTTAATAACAGTCACACTGACATTTATAATTATACTGTGTAATATTATCTTTTATCCTGAGTGTCATGAAGCAGATACCTGAGGAGCGTGAGGAAAAACTTTAGTCTTGATTTTGACGTTCAGCATCTGTGGAGGTTGTAGGGGAAAGTTATCAATTAATTGAGTGAAACTGATGCAGATCCAAGTTAAATGGCGTTAGTTTTTTTTAGTTATTATTTTTAATGGGAAAAAAAATCACAAATCCAAGACAGTTAGTTGGCTAGTTTCTTGAGCTCTGGAGCTCATGACGGCGCCTCCAGTGGGTGCTTGGCGTCTGTAGCGTCACACTGGCTTCCCACCAAACCCAGTTCTTTCTATCGCGCGCTCAAAGCCATTTGAGTTCCCCAACTGAGGAAGAGTGGACTGCGCCAGAAGGCCTCCAGACATCATCTGTTCTTCCATCCCTCATCGCTCTCCCTCACCGGTGCACTACGACCAACAGGCTAAAGGACGTCATCGTCTGTGCGGCTGCGTCGGGATAATTGCTATTTTCCCCAGAGTTATTGTCGGTGTATCATGGGCGTTCGGTCTGTAAATATGGGTTATTTGCAGCCCTGTGCTCGTCAAAGATGATGGCACAATAATCGGCAAAAACGGCTGATCAGCGTGTAGCTGTTGCTATAGCAACTGTGCAACCTTCTTTTTTTTCCCCATATACAGATTTTTTTTTAATCCGTCTTGTCTGTTTCCACACGTATATGTGTGTTTCTTGCTGCCACTCCTTGTTGAGGCGTATACTTCCTCATCCACGTTTTTTAGCCACGTTTCTAAGCAAGTACATGTATATATGTGTATATATGTATATATATAAATATATATTCTCATTCGGCATCCGTCTAAACCCTCATGTGCGATAATGCAGCACATTGTGCAGTGGACGCCCACACATTTTTCACAGTCCTGTTCACTTCTTCTGCTCCTCTGCACAGTCCACTCTTTGTAGCATGATGTCAGACTCTCATTTCACAACCTTCTGCCTCTCAGTGATGCTTTAGATTCTGGTATTATTTTGGGACAAACGTGTTTGGTATTCCACGGTTACATCTTGTCATTATCTAAATGATATCACCTCAGTCGTGCTTTTGAATGCATCCAGCCGTTTGATTGAGGCTTTTATCCAAACCGGCAAAGTGGTGCACTGCTGTCATTGAGCCTGTAGGACCTTCATGATTCTAATAACCATACGAGTGGGTGTGGGTGTGGGTGATGGTTGAGTGATAGAAAAATACGAGAACAATTAGAATTCCCTTTTTTTTTATTGCTTTATATTCGTCATTATTATTGTTGTTTATTCCTAAAATGTACTTCTGATCGTAAAATAACACTACTTAGGGCTCAGTCAGTCATTGAGAGGCATCTCAGTCAAGTGTGAAATAAACTATATGACACAAAATAAGCTCAGAGACTCAAGTAGACAATTTTTCTCAGTACACACACACACACACATATATATATATATATATATATATATATATATATATATATACATACACACACTCGACAGAAACCTTCAACTCTTGCTATCGTGCTCACATCTCTCCCCTCTCAAATATGCACATGACGTGCTCTGTGTCATGTGATGGGGGTAGAGGAGGGGAAAATGAGGCTTTGGCTTCATTAGGCTGAGGCCAATCAGTGAAGATGGAAGAGAACGCTGCTGTCTGGCGCCTCGAGGTTTCGGAGCCCCTGTGGACTCATCTGTCTGTCACACCTACACATGAATGCAAAGTACACGCCCGTGTTTGCCGCTGTGCGTCTTCTAGATCGTCGTCATTGTCTTTACATAACGACATAATTATACGGCAGCGTCTGCTCACGCATACGTGAGCGTTCCTTTACACATCAGCTGGTTGCACTCGCACGGCGTACGGAGCATTTCCGTCATACTGATCGCTAGATCCTCCAATCCGCCACAATCCAAACCACGCAGACTCCCAGCAAGTGTCTCTGTGACCTCAGTGGTCCCCGTGTGTTAACCTGTGATTCAGATTACAACGATGAGTCATCCAGAGACACAGAATACAAAGGAGAGCTCAACTCATGCATGCAAAGCCAACGAATAAATAGTTAAAAGAGTTTTGTTTGTGAAGGGTCTGCAGACACATACTGAATGCTAGTGTGTCTTTGTGTGCATGTGTCCTTCAGTTTGTTCTCACGTGTACGTTAATGGCATTAGACCGATACTTCGCCGGGCCGCGGTGGAAGTCAGCATCATCAGTGACTGTCGTGGACGGACAGACAGCAGCGTCAACACCGCACACGCACGCACACACGCGATGATGAACAGGCCTGACCGCCCCGCTGACAAGTTCAATCATCTGCCTGTCGCCAACAAGGCCAACATGAAGCAGATGATGTCAGTTCCCCCTCTGTATTGAGTTATCAGAGTGATTGAGTGTAATTGAGCGATGCATCGGAGTGCGGAGAGAAGACACCAAGCCTCTGGGGAAACTGGAAGGGGAGCAGGGAGGAAGGCTGTTTTCAGGAGAAAGGAAACGCTCCAAGGCACGGGAGCCATGAAGTCACTGTGAATGACTAACAAATACATCAGGCCTGGTCATTAATTCACGGGTATGACATGACTCTTCTGGGTGGGGGTGGGGGTGGGGGGGTCTACCCACCATTTTGTTTTAAAATGACGTTATGACGACAATGATAGTGGAGTCGGTGCATTCATGGCTCCTTTCCATGACACAGTTCCAGTAGGTTTTTGTCACAGACGAGAGAGAGAACAGAGATGGAGCAGGAAGAGAGCAGACGGAGCAGGAAGAAAACAGAGACGGAGCAGCACACGATGGCCGACGCACTGAGTCCTGAGAGATCTTCACCAGTAGAGGTCATAGTAGATCGGTTCGCGCGTTCTTCTCCGTCATTCAGTGACGAAATTTCAAAAATGTCTGTCGCGTTTCAGCACTTCAGGAAGCACCGCTGAACGGGTCAGGCCAGGGGAGTCCAGGGGGAGGGGGGGGCACTTCCGAATGCGCCTCTGTCCCCATCACATTTCAAACCAAGCTGACGCCCCTGGGAATAACTGAACATACCAAACTCAACGTTGCCCGCGATCTATTATCCAACACCGATCAGAAGTAAAACGGGAAATAACTTATGATTTCAATTCTCTCCCAGAGCTTGAGGTTAAATGAAGTTAACTAAATCTATTACGTCTGAAAGACACTATAAAAATATCTGAGGACGCTCCAGTGCAGCAATATTAATGCTATAAACAACCTTGACTCTGAGCGTGTGATTAATGATAACACCTACGTGTGTTAACTGTGTTAAATATCTTCAGTATCCGACAACCTTTGTCTTCTCAGACGTCTTCTCCACTGTGAAGTTTCTCCATTCAATAGTAGGGTCCGATTTCTGCACGTTAAGGTGTCAGTGGAACTGATGTGTGGAGACAAAACTGTAAGAATTCGTATTGTTTTAAGTAATACATCAACATTAGAGCTTCAATAAAGATTTTTACGTTGGTTGGTTGTATCACGAGCCACAGACCCCATGAAACTCCTGGTTCCAAACGTTCCGAGCCCATTGGCTTCTCTGCTTATGTTCAGTAGCGTCTTTAGCGCGACTTGGAGAGCCGTCTCTGTCATTTGAAAACTTCAACAACATCACCGCAGTAATGTCAATACCAGCGAGAGCACTCCAGAGGGGGCCCGTCTCTCAGGTACACGGCACTTCATTACGGGCTGAGGTCAGATTTTAGCAGCAGAGCTAGAAGGTGACCTGTGGCTGCAATAAACAGCCTGATGCCAGAGGATTTCGTGGCGTGGTCGTCATCCGTCGGTGTCAAACCATCCAGAGAATTTCGTTTTCTCAACAGCTGACTTGTACCTGTTTTTATACTGATGATACCCCCCGTGAACAAAACTGATTATTGAACACGACGCTGATTCATCCTTCATTTGTAGCGGCAACTACGTCAGTCCTGCGAATTGAAAGGAACCTCTTCTGTGCTCTCAGTGTCACTGCGCACGTCGGTCTCAGGTCATAAAGATGATGATGATGTGATGTAAAAGGAGCCAACTTCAGTCTTTTTGCTGATGTTTCTCTCTTTATCCTTCCAGTTCCCTGATTTATTTTTCACCCATGCACACACATCCCCTCTGCTCTCCTCCGCCTAGGATTCATTTCCATCTTAAAAAGCGGCATAATACTCACTAATCTGCATAAATTACTCAATTATTACACATTTGACTCTAATATTTTCACCCTAACCGCGTCAGTGTTTGTGCTGAAAGCTGCATATTTGAGCGAGTTATTTACTTAGTTTTGCCTCTAAAATGGAGGAAAATTAGAAGAAGTAAATGAATATTGACAACTTGAAAGAGTGAATGGATCTTGTAAGTTTTTACATTTTTGTCTATTGACGGAAGTGCGTGTGCACGACAGCATACAGTTTATTTTTACTTTCCGGATGCATCTTAAAGATGAACTGCACCAGTTTCTCAACTGTTTTAGAAACCGAGTCTGTTGTGTAATGGACCTAAAATTGAAATAAACTTTTGGATAAAAGCTACCGGATGCCTTCACCTGAGGCAATCTGACCTGTGTCCGTCCACGTTTGTCAGCGCGGCTCTTTTGTTGTTGAATTGTTGACGGCCTGCTCATCATTACAATGTGCTATCGTCCTCTTGCGCGTCCACCACATCCCTCCGCCTTCTCACTGTGTGTAGGCTGCCGTCCCCCACCTGGTATGGTAAGAGGTGGCGCATAAATTTATCAGGCTGTTGAAGCGCTGCAGTCGCTAATGGACCGAGCAGAGTTTTTTTTTTTTTTTGTCGTTGTTGTGGAAATCTTTTGAATCAAAGAGTCCCTCAGAAAACGAAACACAGCACAATCATGTGAGAAGACTTTGACATTTTGAGTCTGTTTTGAGCCGTAAGCCCGGGAGATCAGTGCTGAAACGGGTCTCCTTTGTTGTCGATTGGGCCGGCCCCAGCTTTTTATTCCTTTAATGGCAAAACAGCGTTCGGTAAATCCCACCGTCTATCGAGACAATTACAAAGTCTCATTTACAGTGATGGATGAGTCACGACTGTTCAGTGGATAAAGCCAGCACGCACACGCACACACACACACACACACACACGTTTTATTGTCTCAAAATAGCTCATTTTTTGGAAACGCCTTATGTGCTAAATGAGTGTTTAATGCAAGAACATCCATTCTCACTAACGTACCTGAAAATATCATAACCAGCCTCCCTCCGCTCCTCCCCCCACCCTCTCTCTCTCTCTCTCCAGACACTCTCTCAGTGCCTCGCTGGTCCCCGCAGATCCCCCGAAGAGATCTGGGAAACTCAATAAAACACAGGTATGCCCACAGAGTGTCTGCGTGTGCGCGTGCCGTACGTCGCTGACGAAACGCCAGTCCAATTACACAGGGCCTCTTGCGTAACTCATCTCAATCCTCCTCGTCTCTTTCGCGCTCACCCTGCTTGACTTCAAACGCTCGCGATCTGAAAAGTAAAACAATACGGCATTAGTTGTGGGATCTCAGCAACCTCCAGAATGTGGGTGTGTTGCCTGCTGAAAGTCAGTGAAGTGGAGAGAGAAGCTCTAAGCCTCATCAGCAGCCGCCGAACGGCGGGCTGGTGTAATTTATAAAGCCGTTATTTGAAGATTAAGGCCGCTTTTTTTTTTTTTTCCACCAGATAAATGCCATTATTCCGTCCAACAGTGTCCTTGACATCACCATTTGCATATTTACATTGTCGGCATTAGTGCGCATGGAACATTCCATGATGCAGCTTCTTCCCTTAATGTCACACCATCAGTCAGATTGGACGGTCCAGGCCGCTGAGAAAAAAAAAAAAATCAGTCATGGGAGTTGCAATTGCGAGGGGCTGCAGCTTAATAGAGAGATTTGGATTCTGTCAGACTACATTAGTCACCTGCCATTAGCCAGCAAAGCCCACATCAGTAAATACAGCACACAGGTCCTCGCATCGCTCCGCCAGTCTGGGCAGCGTGACGTGGATTAGTTTATTTCAAACGATGACGGCGCGAGACCTTCTAAGCAAACAGGGTCCCGCCGCCGTGATTGTCGTCTCCATGTCAGCCCAGAGGCGCCGTGTCCTGTGCCGCGCCGCAACACGACTGCGCCGGTATTCATTCTCGGAGAGACGACGACCAAGTGGGACCAAATTAAATCAGCAGGTGAGGAGATTAGGAAGGTAAACACTTTCACTGCAGCAGCTACTTCAGGCATCTATTATCCTTGTGAAAAGGTTACACACTCAATATTTGGGCGTTTTTTGTTGTTGTTGTTGTTTTTTTTTACCGTTTACCAGAGTGTGAGAGAATGTCGCCATGTGTAAAGGTCACGAGCTGACAGATGATGTCTGAATGTCTTCTTCATTTTCGTCCAGGTTTTCCACAAAGTACTGGATGTCGCAGACATGCACCGTATGTGGAAAGGGAATGCTGTTCGGACTGAAATGTAAAAACTGCAAGTGGGTATCGCTAGTGTCCTTTGTCGTGACGCACGTGATACTTAATGAAACTAGTTTGTCAAAGTTTTTCCTCAGAGATGCATGTTTATGAACCTGTCGCTCAAATAAATGAGCAATTTGCATAATTCGGTCTGTTTCTTTCCGTATTACTGCTTCTGCTTTACAACAGCTGCACTGCCTCGTAATTAAACCAAACTGACAACAAGACAAATTCTAATCCAATTTCCCTTCACTCAGGCTGAAGTGCCACAACAAATGCACCAAAGAAGCCCCGCCTTGCCATTTGCTGATCATCCAGCGAGGTGGTCGAGAACCCCTCAAAGGTACCATCATCACTTTCATCATCACTCAACCTGATCATTTCTTCGATGATCGTTACGTACGTTTAGTTCGGTTGTGCGAGTGAATGGAATAGGCACGTGAAAGAAGTCACTTGAGTTCTAAGATAAAGTCGACAAACAGTGCAGGAACTTGGCAACAAAGAAGAAAAGCGTGTCGTGGTGAAGAGACCAGCCAGTAACTCCACAGATTACTGATTTACATGTTCCGTCCTCTAAAGCCTTGTCCACACTGCGGGATTTGAGCCCCGCGTTTGTCCACTCGCCAGCGGGTGTTTGGAACTCACAAAAGCAAATCTGCGACGGCTCAAAGCAGACGTGGCCGCTTCCATGGTCCAGATAAGGAGCAGGCGATAGTTTTACAGCACTGACACAGCGAACGCTTCATCTAGCTCCAGCTCTCTGCAGAGCAGTGGTGCTGTGTGAGCCTGGCTGGGGTTGCCAGGTCGTCACTGGACGCTTCGTTTGGTCGTCGGACGTGTTCAGATCTGGATGTGTGAGCGTCTCTAGACACGTTAACTACAGAGGATGTGATGGATGAATGTTGTTGTTGACTGTTTTTTAAGATGCTGATCTCCCACTAGTACAACTAGCGGGGCTGTTTAAAAAAAACAGATGTTACATATGTTTCACATACAAATACATGAATCTAGAGCGGTTGAGATGAACCTTGTAGACGGTTTAAACCACCTAGGGATCGCTGGAGAGCTGCTTCCTCAGGGCCCTGACGAACAACAACCTCCTAAAAGTTTATGGCATTCAACTTAAACTCACTTAGTTTATAGGGACACGTCAGATGATTTATCAAGAAAATCAATGGTGGATATTTTTAGTAAGCAAGATATTATTTGTGTAACTTCACCAACACTGTTTTTCAGCCCTGCATCATAAATCACTGGGGCGTTTTTCTTTTTTTTTTTTCTTCCCTTCATGTTTATTCGAATAATTTCCTTTGTGTGTGCCGGAGTCCTAATTAGAGGGAAGTTTCGCCGTCCCCTTCCAAATGAAGTAAGCCGGTTGCAGCAGACAGAAGGTTATCTGCTGATTAATTAAAGCACTTACTGCCCGACGCGGTCACATTTGTCAAGTTTGTTTGGACTGACAGTGAGCACTGAAAAACAAAAACAAAAAAAAAAAATGCCATCAGAATTGAGATTCTTTTTGTCATTTCTTTGCCCCTCCCCTCCCCTCCCTCACAAATAAGACCATCAAGGGACGACTCAAGGTAAAGAACACTACTTAGACTTCCTCTAGCCTGTTTAAGCAAAAGCGAGTGACACTTTCTTAAATGACAATTTGCCTGAGACAACTTTTTTTTCAACGTGTCTGTTTGTGATAAAGAATGGATGTTGGAGGCAGACCAGCCCTTCATTTTTCATATCAGAAGCAGTGTACTGATAAAGAATTTACCCCTAATTTGCCCAAAGTAATTAGATGGCGACTGTCTAGTTTTGATGTGTGCTTCATTATTCTGACGGTTCTTTTTTTTTTTTTTTCCTCTAATAGTAGCTCGTCTAGTACGGACAGAATCAGTGCCGTGTGACATCAACAACCCGCTCAGGTACACAGACCTGCACATCAGTCAGACGCTCCCCAAAACCAACAAAATCAACAAGGTAGGTGAACAAAACAAATGTGTTTAACGTGGCCTGTAATGTCATCAAGTCATCATTTTCTTCTTTTCACTGACATCCCGATGTGTGATACTGCTGTATTATCATGCTGGAGGTTGTTGCTATGGTCTCGTCCCACATCATTAAGGACGGATGATCTGACCTGGAATACGCTTTGAATAACAAGGTTTGAATGAAGTTTCTCTGGGGCTCATTAGGGGGAACGGGAAGTCAGGCTTTTGCCATGAACACTGGTGTTGTCGATTCCCAAAATGAACTCTTTTACATTTTCACAGCAGCGGCAGGAGGATTGATTAACACATTTGGATGTTGGAGCAGCCTTGACTGTACCACAGAGGAGCACTGAGAACCATTCAGAACATGACAAAGACAAACTTTTCCTCTCTAGTCTCTCACTAGGATGAATTAGATCTGTTCCCAGTGTGACTTTCATGTTGCTTTGAGATGAACCAAGACCATTTGCTGCCTTGAAGGTATAAAGTCAATCTGGAAACGTGTGGTGTGATTCAGAGGAATCCGACGGTGTAAAATAATGACGGACGTAAAACGAGCAACGTCCGTTTGAAGTCTCTGAGGAGCCTTTGTCCGTCTGTCTCCGCTCAGGACCACATTCCAGTCCCGTACCAACCAGACTCCAGCAGCAACCCCTCCTCCACCACCTCCTCCACCCCGTCATCTCCAGCTCCACCCCTGCCCAGCAGTGCCACACCTCCCTCGCCACTGCACCCCTCCCCGCAGTCAGCGCGGCAACAGAAGCAGTTCAACCTGACGGGTACGAAACGCGTCTGCATGTCTGTGGATCGACTGGCTGTCCAGTCAGAGTGTGTGTGTGTGTGTGTGTGTGTGTGTGTGTGAGCGGAGGTCACTCACCGGAAACGACACAGAGTGATCGTCATCACGTCAGCGTAGAGTCAGTCGGACGCCGTCACACCGATGGATTTCACGTTGTAAACGTTAGCGCCACTGTCAGAGGCAGCAATCACACACACACACACACACACACACACTTCGACGCTGTCATTTCACTAGACTGTCATCTTGAGCCGCGTTGTTCGAAGGGTGATGTTTTCCACTGGGGTTTGTGTGAACAATCAGCAGGACTTTTTATTATATTTGATGTCAGTGGTGGTGTTTCGTTATATGATTTTTATAATGACAATATAAACATAACTATATTGTATTTATAATGCACCTTATATATTTCTAGACACCTCAATGTTCCAAAAAAAATCTTGTTAAAAACAAAATGATAAAAACTCGTTCTGGGGAAAAAAAATAATTGATGTGTTGAAGGTGCAGCTCACATGACCATGTTCTCAGAAAATAACAGTATTTAAGTAGGATGAAACCAATCATCACGGCATTGGTTTTAAGAATAAACTGTGACGTGAAATCATGTCCTTATCTGAATATCCATATCTGAATTCATTTGTGTCCTTAAGCAGCAAACGCGGTCACACAACTTCAGCTCACACTCGTTTCTGTCTCCTCCTGCAGCCTCCAGTTATTTCAAATACAAACAGCAGTTCATATTTCCAGGTAAGTGGCTCGTAATTGATCGTCATTCACATAGCGCACGGCCACCAGCTCAGGATCGACGAGAGCTCTTTTGATGTCGGTGCTCATCCCCATCACTGCTCCTTTCATTTGGGGCTCCAAGTGATGTTGCAGCGCCCAGATCTTCAGCGTCTGGCTGCATTGGTGGAACTGTAGCCGACTGACGAAACAAGACGAAACAAAACAATGACGTGTACTGGAGAGGGATTCTATCCCAGACACACGGCCGTCAAGGTTCGCTACACGTTTTTAAGCGAAATATATCAGATACTTCTGTAATTGCAAGCTTGTTCTCATCAAATAGTGACTCACATCTGCTGGTTAGGTCCTTCGCAGTCATTAGCCTCTGCAGCAGGCAGCAGGTGCTCCGTCAGACCCTTAAAGTACGTGTTTGACCAAACCTCAACAGGCCTCAACCAGGATAAGATGTAATTATTCAAGTTTTAGACATTTTATTTTATAATTCATTTGTTCAAATGATGTGCAATGGCTCCTTTTTGAATTTTCATCTAACATTCTCACTTTGTTCAAGGTTTAATAGTAATATCCCTCATTCTTTTTTCCCTTATTCTGGTGAATATATTACTATTACGTAGTTGTCTTGTGCATAGGACACAGGATGAACAGTGTAAACAAGTTTTGAAGTGTCACGTCTTGGTCAGTGTGGAGTGTTATTACATAACAAACACTGCCACTTCCTGTCGGTCCCACTAATCTATAAACATTATACAATACCATATTTGCCTGGTATTGTGTTTTTTTTTTCATTCCTTCAATTCATTTTATTTATTTCGGCCCAGTTAAACAGAACAAAATCAAATAAACTACTGTCCACACAAACAGTGACAACGGCTGAATTCATTTTGTGTCATCAAAGTATCTCTGAATAAATGGAAATGTACACGAAGTACCAAGAAATTCTGTCCTATCGCCACCAAAGAGTCTTTCCGGGCCAGTTGCAGTATAATGTCATACGTATCCATTCGTTCTCGTTTTCCATTTCTGACGCCACGAGTGTTTGACAGAAAGTAGCAAACACCGGGCCAAGTTGTCGTCCTGTCACAGCGATCGCAGACACACTGAGCGCCTTAGATTCAATCCGCCGGTCAACACACAGGACCTCCAGTCCTCCTGGCAAGCAGCTCTTTGGAGTAAGTCCATGCAAACAGCCGCGCAGGCTCCACACAGAAAACAATCTGAAATAAAAGCAGGTCCTTCTCGGTGCCAGCTACTAATGCACTGTGCCTCAAAGGGAATGGGTTTGTTTTTGTTTTTTTCTGTGGCTCCCACATTGTGTCACAGAATGTGTTCCAGCACAGGCAGCGAGTCCTCGGGTGTCTTTCAGACACCAGACAGCAGCTGACCTTACTCCATCTTACTGTGTGCGCTGCATGAAGACAATGAGAAGTAGGCTGGTTCTTTCTCTGGAAGAACTGGATGTGCAGCCGTTAACAGCGTGCCAGCCAGTCCGCTCATTAGCATAACCGAAGAGCATAACCGCTTCTCTCCATGCGGTAGATGGCAAGAGGGACCGAAATTCATTTTGATTAAAGAGAGTACTGGGTCACAAACCCTCAAAGGGACTCTCACAGCAAACAGGTGTCCTGGCGGTTTGCCCGAGCAAACATGGATTTTCACTCGATGGGAACCGGCTGCAGACAAGTTCTGTTTACGGAAGCTGAACAGAAGTGTTTGAAAACAAAATAGTTGAAATGAACCAACTGAATTGCCAGCGTCAGATTTCAGACCATACAACTGCTACTAATTTGTCATTTCTTTTGCTCCAATCCCCCAGATGTTGCTCCAGAGGTTCCTCCGAGCAGAGCACCACAAGTCATCCTGCACCCTGTCTTGTCAGAACCAGGGTGAGTTGAATCCTTTTTGAAAAAAAACAAACAAACAAACAACAAAAAAAAAGAGTGAAGCAAGTACGTCTGACCGGCTCTATCGACTCATCGGTTTCCTCTCTCGTCCATTCTGCTCTGTGGCCACGGGTCAGAGGCCAAGTCAAAACTTATTGGAGCACAGATATTTGGGCGAGGGTTTCAATGCGAGGGCCGACATGACGAATGCAGGCTAATGTTAGCATGGCCTTTACTTCACGCTACACTTGGGATGCCAGCCTGCATTTTCACCGGCTCTCTGAGGAAGCCAGTAGTCACGGGAACGCAACCGGAGGAGGACGAGGAGCGAGGAGATGCCTTTCGACCCAGATGTTGATTAGATCAGGATCTCAATCTATCACAAGAAACCAGGGAAAGACTCCATCTGCACGATGGTCCGATGTGATGTAACAGGAGCCGCGTCTGTAGCTTTCAATGGATGAACAAATAGCAAATAATGTCAGTTCATTTTGGGTTTTTTACCTTTCAAAGATTGGAAGATGTGCATGTGGCAGCTGTCGGCTCTCGGGTTAGAAAATCATATTTAAAGAAAAAAAAACATCTAGAGTGAGCAGAATGGTTCGGAGGTACAGGAGAACAAATACTGGTTCGACACCACAGCAGGTTCCATGTTTGTTTGACCGCTTTTCTGGTGTTTCATGCCACATTAATTACCATGACCTTTAGGACAGAGACCGATTCCAGATTCTGTTCATCCATTACCTGATAAAGCCAGTGGGACACAACATGTGGCACAAATCTGAATGTGTTTGTTTTTTGTTTTTTTTACTGCAGAGAACTGACACACACGTTTAAGATAAGCCGAAAACAATACAAACGAACAGAAATACAAAATGCATACACAACAGGGAGGATTTAAATGAATATTTCATCATTCCAGTCACTGAATGTAGAGGACGTGGATGTTTACGTCAGTGTCTTATGAATGGGCTCTGTATGTACAAACATATCAGGAGCGTTTCGAATTCAAATGAGTGGGCAGATGAAAGATGCTGCCCAGTGCGAGATGCCAAGTGGTCTGTGCTCAACGGTACTGGGGGGACGGGGGGAGAAAACGTGCTGCTGCTGTATGATCTTGGGCATGTTCTTATCCATCCAATGACAAAATACCAACGCTTTGTGGCACGTGCAGATGTGAGAGATCGTCACGGCAACCAGGAGTATCTCGTTTATTCTCCGACGAGCACGTTGCTGTGGCTCAGGCCTCGGCAGGTTTGGGCGCAAAAAAAGAAAGAAGTGGTTACGATTCAGTACGTTTTATCAGGGTCGCGCAGACATCGCTGGCACCGTTGGCAGGAGGGATTGTTTCAAAACCAGAGACGTGTTTCGCTGCATCTCATACAGGTGCAACAAGGTGCCATGAATTGTTTCTTCCTTTGGTAATTGAGTTTAAAAAAATCTATATTGTCGCTCATATACTGTGTAATCAAAGTCTCTTCATATAATCACCTGATGAACAGGATATATGTCATCAGTGCTGACATCTGTCCTGTCACGTTCTCTGTCTTTCTCCGGCTCTTGATGAGTCTGAGAACATGAGCTGGGTTACGGAGCCCGCGTTCTGCTGATTTAATTAATGCTGCTGTCCCTCCTTTCCTACATCTTTGTATGCTCTTGCGGTGGCAGCTGGTAGATTTCTCTGGCCTTAATGGGCTCATCCCAGGGTTAATGAGAGCCTGTCTGACCAAAACACCCGGCAGGATCCCCTCATTAGAGCGGCGATCGAACCGCCGGTATGGGGCCCTTGGCGCCACAGGAATCATCTATTATTTTCTGAGCTGCCTCACCTGTGGACTCCTGCTTTGTGAACCAGCAATAAAGCGCAGAGAGCTTGTGAGAGGGTCCGCGCCGAGGCTACGCAGCCAGTTAAACACATCGAAAGACGGCCGTGGCGAAGGAAAGTGGTCGTTACTTGCGTCGTGTCACGGGGCTCTCGTTGCAGGTGGCTGTATATTTGCCAGGGTCACAAATTAATGGGCACTCATGGCCAAGATACAGTTTGTGAAATATAATATTTGGAAAAAGGCCGCTTGTAATGGCGGCGCACCATTTTTTTTTTTTTTCATCAAATATTGTCAGCAACTCAACTCAGTTTATTTCAACTTTATTTGCATAGACTGTCACAATTACAACTGTCTCGATGGACTTTAACAATAGTTAATAATTAATAATTAACAATACTACTCCCCCTGTCCATGGGCGGGGGCGGGGGGGTCAGGTTCCGTCAGAGTGAGGAAAAACTGCCCAATAACCCTTGGAACATGGAAAAAAAAGGCAGAAACCTGGATTAAACCGGTCAAAGCAGAACAACAGCACCAGATATTGAACTTTGTTTTTTAAACAGACTTTTACCGACGCCCTTTTTACGTTTGTACTTCTTGTGTTTTAGCAACGAGGGAAACCCTTTGCTTCAAATCGAAGTTGAACCGACATCAGATGTGAGTCCAACCTTCTTCCAAGTCTGACAAATGTGATTCGTGTGATTCTGTGAAATTACCTCTGAAAACAAATGAAGTCAAATGACCTTGCAGTCAGTGTTCTGATTTAGCATAATTTCGCCGAGCTCTCCGAGAAGCCTCCGGGTACGAGAACGTGGGAAGACGTGTTTTTCCTGCTCGTCCTCACTGTTCCTGTAACAAGGATAAATTTGAGATACAGTGTTGGAGATTGCATAGGATATTATTGGAGGAAGCTTCTGTGAATAGATTATTTTCAGTCCTGTGGTACATGAAGAAAACAATTTAGACTAAATTATTTCTCCCTAGGGCTGTTTTTCATTTTTCATAATTCTCTTTATCGACAGTATTTCAAATTCACTTGCACTTGGAAAAACAGTCACTGTAGACGTTGGTATTTTTTATCTTCATTACTCATATTTCAGACCATTAATTAAGAGCAGTAGCAAATAATTGAAATAAAATCATGGCAGAGAACCCATTAAAGACAACATTTTGAAAACACAAAAGCTGCACTTTGTATTGGACCCCTTTAAAAAAGAACGTCTGCATGAGTTGTCGAGGTGTTCTGCCTTCCTGCAGAATGAGGAGGGCAATGACGAGGAATCCGGCGATGAGTTTGAGGAGATGAACCTGTCACTACTGTCGGCCCGCAACTTCCCGCGCAAAGCCAGCCAGACCAGCATCTTCCTGCAGGAGTGGGACATCCCCTTTGAGCAGCTGGAGATCGGCGAAATGATCGGGAAGGGGCGCTTCGGCAAGGTTTTCCACGGACGCTGGCACGGCGAGGTGGCCATCCGTTTGATCGACATCGAGCGCGACAACGAGGACCAGCTCAAGGCCTTCAAGCGTGAGGTGATGGCCTACCGCAACACGCGCCATGAGAACGTGGTGCTGTTCATGGGGGCCTGCATGAGTCCGCCACACCTGGCCATCATCACAAGGTGAGCCGATGACACCCGGCAACTCAGCAGTGTTGTAGAGCCGCTGGCAGGGTGTCGTTTTACACCTCCAAGGTCCGTTTCTATGAATATCTTTGTTATGATGCGTCCGAGGAAAGTGGCACTGATATTGGCGGATCCAGGGTGAACGATCTGTAACGTGGCGTTGATCTGTCACTGTATGCGATCAGGCCTTTTTTGGGGTTTTGTTTTCTGAAACTAACCAGTGAGCGTTCTAGAATCACTGAGCACCACAGAGCAGTTCCCCATCTGGGAGAAAATTTGGTGAAAGTATGTGATAGGTGTGTCAATTTCAAGCACCGAACAAAGTCTTTCACAGGAGAAAATGGCTTGTTTTCACAACCGATCGGAAAATCGGATTTCCAATGAACATCAGTACATCTGGGCTTTGTTCTAAGATTTATATATTTATTCATTTTTTTAAGCACTTGGGTATTGAGAGCTTTGTAAGTCCCTCAATAACTCCATTTAAATAAAGTGGTCAAAATCTGGAAGAACTGACCGGTCCAACCTGAGAGAACACCTAGTGATGGTACAAAGACCTAGTCGGTACTGTTAAAACATAGTATAGTCCAAAAACGTGTAATATGGATTGGGTATCCTGGAAAAAAAAAAAAACAATCTACCATCAAGTTCATTTTTCAGATCGGAGATTTGGCTTTGCCCTTTGCAAAATTCTAAATATATATGTATTTTCCTGAAATCTCTAGGAACTTTATGTGACAATATGCAGATGTGATCTAGATCCAGATCTGCCTCCTTCTGGCACAGTCAGCTGCTGACAGCATGTAGAGGTTGACACCCTGTCGTTGTTCAAATCTTTGACTATTTCATGGACTAGCTGTATGTTTTTCTCTCTGGATAGAGTAATATTTCAGACTACGAACATGGGAGGAAGTGTTTTCCTCTCATTCAGAGAAGGGAAGGAAGGGAATGAGGAAAATGACTCCATCAATGTGCATTCGTGGAAAACATCTTTAAAATAACCGAGTTCAACAGACGGACTGATTGGTGGAGTGATTAGCGTGGATGCCAGATGCCTTTGTTGTGAACGTTGGAGGGGGTGGAGATGAGGCGGCTGCTGCTGCTCGGTGAATCGTCCCCACTGATTGATGAAACGAAGGAGCAAATGTCAACAGGTGGATGTGCGCTCCACACGAAAAACAAGTGAAACCTTGATCATGCTTCACAGCGAGACATGAGGTGAGGCCGCATTGGAACATAAATATAGATTTTGTTATTTCTCCATGAGAGCGGATCAGCATCGTTCAGTGGAGGGTGGGATTTTATCGAAGAAGGGGCCTTCATTACCTTTTACGTCAGACGTGGTGTTTGTCTACGGCTGTAATTGTTGTCACGCTGTTGACAAAAGTCGTACTATAATCTGCATTTGTGCCGAAAATAGCTCAAGGGAGGGAGCTATTAAAAATGCGGCTGTCAGGTCATTGCTGGCATGAATATGCATGAACTGTTGGCTTCAGGTCCTTTGTCGGTCACCTGCACGGCACCGTCGGGGCTGAGGGATTCAGTTCGGAGGCCGGGGGTGGTTGTAGACCTGTCTATTTATATGCTGTTTTGACGATGCCCCTTCAGTGCTGTGACACCACCTCCACCAAATTCACTGGGAAAGTTTCACCCAGACATGGAGTGGGCTCACCTTTCACTTCAGAAAATCTATTTTTTATGCTCACGCCAACAACAGCAACTGCAGTAATATTAGACTGATTCAAAACAAGTAGAGAACGAAGAGAACGAAGTCGTTTACACCTCGGGGCAGTATTCCATGAATTCACGAATTCCATGAATGACAGAACAACCTGTGAGGGGGTCCACCCGGGACTTTTGGTGAGCACAAACAAGAAGATCACTTGCAAAATTCAAAAAGAGCATCATCATTTGGCTCCATTTAAAAAAAAAAAAATCTGTGTGTTAATCCTTCCTCACAAACTGTGTGCAGCAACTGATGTGAAATTACAAGGCCAAAGCCTTTAAATCTGCACACCATTCAAGCTACATTTCCATGTGACATTGATGCCACTTATGTCGCTGGTGCAAAGGCAGGTAGACTCGAATACAGAAGGAGTGGCAGAAAACGAAAGTCCTGTGTATTTTACTATATAATTATAGTAATAAGGAACAACCCGAAGAGCACAAAAGGTATAATCTGGCAGAACAACACATGCAGCAAATATGCAAATATGAACCACGCAAGTTGTGGTTCAGACAAACACTGACACTGAAAAAAAATCAGACACAGGTGAGAGTGGGAGGAAGACGGAAGGAAAAGAATGAGAACCAACAGGATGATGAAACACGGGCGAAAGAGAGAACGCGAACGCACGACGACGCACAAAATAAAACAACCAAACAGAAGACTAGTGAATTTAGATAAGGCTTAAAAGTCCACGTGTGAAAGTCTGTTACCAAGGAGACAACGACAAAACATTCTTTGTCTAAACTTGGATTGTTATACATGAGCTTGTTTGATTTATTTTCTCTCTGAACTGTCTTTATTCTTCTCCCAGCTTGTGTAAAGGCAGGACACTTTACTCCGTGGTGCGGGATGCCAAGGTTGTGCTGGACGTTAACAAGACACGACAGATCGCACAAGAGATGGTGAAGGTAACACAAGTCAACTCCGATTCCCCCGAACACGTCTGCCGCACGCATCGTTCGACATCCTTCTCCGACTGTGTCCGCAGGGGATGGGCTACCTCCATGCGAAGGGGATCTTACACAAAGACATGAAGTCCAAGAATGTGTTTTACGACAACGGCAAAGTCGTCATCACTGATTTTGGACTCTTCACCATATCTGGAGTTCTGCAGGCTGGCAGGTGATTCTGTGGTTCTGTGATTCTGTGTGTTTGACTAACAGGACTACAACAGTGACAGAGAGTCCACATTTGTTACAACATGTCACTGACATGGATTTGTAAGTCTGTTTCTAGGTCATTTATTTTAGGATTAATTACCAATAATGGAAAAAAAAGACAACGCACAGTGTGATTTGGCATCATACAAATAAATTCTGACTCGATTAAAAATGGCCCCTCACTGTTAGATTCATTCGATTGGTGAGACTGAGTTAATTAAGAGTTAGGTGTATTTTATATATGTTACAAGGAAAGTGAAAAAAAAATGGAAATATGCAAATCACCCGGGTTGTTTGCAAACTACCCGTGTTTTCAGGTAATGTACAAAGCTACTAGCTCACGATCAACGTTATCAAGCTAGCTACCATTGGGAGCTAGCCACCTAGCTAGCTAACAATCCCCGAGCTACAACAAACCCAAACAACTCGATAGGACGGGTTGTTTGCAAACTACCCGTGTTTTCAGGTTATGTGCAAATGACCTGGGTTTTTTCACATTTACCTGTCCAAGTGAAGCTAATGAAAAATGTCTACAGTCCATTTCTGAAACTGACACGGACAAAAATTCCCATCAACTTTAATCTGTGTATAATATAAGATTAACATAACACAAAGACACACATATACATATGTATATAAAGTTATATTTACCTATAAATCTATATTTTTAATGCAGTGGCCTTTTGGTTCGGAAGGCATTTTCCAAACGAGACATTTATTCTGGTGAGTGGGGAATCAAATTCATTAAACCAGGTCAGTTGATTGATTGATGGACAGATGGGTGGATGATTTAATTACTCTAGGTCAAGTGCAGGAACGTTAATCAGACGATTTGAACTGGTGTAAACCAGTGGACGTCTATGGTGGATGGTGGATGGTGGATGTGGTTCCATTGCTGACAGTTTTGTGAAAGAAGCCTGACGGGGAGTTGTCGTTATATTTGTTCCTGATGTGCTTAAGATGTGATGTCTGCATTGATTCATGATGCAATACAGCAAATCGATAACCGCTGACAAGTCTCCATCTCTGTCCTCACCCCGCAGCCGGAGAGAAGACAAGCTGAGGATTCCCAACGGCTGGCTGTGTCACCTGGCACCAGAAATCATCCAGCAGCTCTCTCCGGACACGGAGGAGGACAAGCTTCCTTTCTCCAAACAGTCCGATGTCTTTGCTTTCGGGTAGGAGCAGCCCACACCTGAGCCTGATGTGATGTCTTTACAGCCCATTAGGGCAGAGACATGCACAGATATGTCCGTGCATTCAATAAATGAATACTTCTTTACACGAGGGGGGGGGGGGCGACTGTCCAAAATCAATTGTCACAAATGGGACTTGAGTGGCCATTAATAGGTTTTTAGATCCATTTACAGATACACAGTCACTATCACTTACACAGCTTGGACTATCACTTCAAGGGATTTACTCTTGAATTTGAAACTGATTGGATAATTACAGGAAGAGAGGAAATCTGTGACTCAGCCAAAGGAGGCAGCTAAGTGATCAGTTGGGAAGAATGAAGTTCCTGGGCGTGATGGCGTCCATTGTCGTGACAAGCAGCAGCACTCGTTTGTCTGGGATTAGTGAAAATTCCGTTTGGAGGGGGAAAAAAAAAACAGTACTGCGACATAGTTGATTTCACTATACTAACCCTAAAAAAATATTTTGTTCGCTTCTGTATGATTATGTAGCTTAAGCTATTTTTTGGTGTTGATTTTATTTTTACTGCTGCGCTACTTCTTGAAAATAGAAACTTATACTACAAATACTAGCACTGTAAATCCTTTTTGCAACACAAAAATGATCAAAAATCACAAAAATAATCTTATACGCATGAGCAGTGGCCATTTGTGTGTACTGTGTACTATATATTGTGTAAGTGTACACACACACACACACACACACACATTTCAGCATTTCAACTGACTTGTCTTCAGTGCTCTTTAAAAATATTGGATTCATTCAGATCCATCTCATCATCCTTCCAGCTCTGATACATACAGATTGATTTTCTCACTGAGGCCCCCCCCATCCAAGGGGTCCACTGCCTCCCCCTCAAAAATTCAGATTTTCCCCTAAGTAGATTAAAAGACCCCACGGCTCCTGTTCTTCCCCCACAACCATTACTGATTCATTTGTGGGGGTGGGACCTGCTCTGTTGACTCCTAACACAATTATATTTTCAGCTGGCCCCCCATATGGAGGCTTTGTCACTATATCATTCGAAGGGGAGAAGGCAGCATTTGCGTACAATGTACAGCTGCTCTGTCAGCTCCTGTGTTACCTAGAGGTGACCCCCCAGAGCTCTTTTACATATTCATCAACAATCAGTCGTCATCCCCCCCCCCCCCCCCCCCCCCCCAGGGGG
>CAAKHB010000530.1:183305-196361 GCA_901007665.1 Aeoliscus strigatus
GCTTAAGATGAAACCAGCATTTGTATCATTGAATCTGTCTGTACTTGCTCTCTAATGACATATAAATAGGTGCCTTCAGTTACAATGGTCTGGAGGAGGCTGGTTGCTGTGACTACTGTTCGTCTTCATCTGAACCTGATGTACTGTTGATGTTGAAACTGAACCAAGTTCACCTGTGTGGCAGAATACTGTGTGGCCACAGTATTCTGAATGTTATTCCTGCGGGCATGTTCCCCCGGACCCCATCTTTGACCTTATGATCACAGTATTGTGCATCCTGGGAGTCTGACATGCTCACGTGTTATTATTATTATTATCATTTCTTTTGTATTTTAAAATTTGTATTTGTACTTTACACATCCAGGCAGCTCACTCAGATGATGTCACAATAACCCCCCCCCCCCCACACACACACACACACACACTGTGAATGGTAATGGTAATGCCAATACAGAGTAATTCACACAGTAGAATTGGAACAGAAATGGAAATGTGTCGTCACAGCTCTATACCACCTCTTTCGACTGTCCCGTTATTGACACAAGCGAGAGCAAAAAAGGACAAGTGAGGAGCAAATGCTTGAAGTTGCTCTGGACACACTTAAAGAATAACGGATATTCTGATGCTAAATTGCAATTGTGCTCCTGACAATTAATGTCTTTACCAATAATAATGACCGTCAGCTGAGAAGACGCTGCCCTTTTTTTCTGGTGATGCAGTATTTTCTGCCTGACACCTTTCTCTGAAAAGGACTGAGCACATTTGCATCAATATTCACATCGGTTATTGGTAATTTCACCCCTCAGTAGGGTGCATCTACAAAGACCCAGGATTAAAGGGCTGCACATTGAAGTTATTCCTGTGCCTCAGGACAGATGAGTCAATATTTCTGAAGGAGCGACACACATTCCGGAAGCTATGAACTAACGAACTGACCCCCACGAGTGAGTAAGTGACAGGCACAACGAGAACGTGGCTTAGACTGGCTGATTCCGACAGGAGTAACTGGGCTGTTTGCACACTCAAACTTTAGGGCCAGGAACGAGAAGGAGACGAGCGGCGTCCAGAGGTTGTTTTGGAGGCTCGGTGCTGACCTTGGTGCTGAATTCTTCCCACCCCCGGCACACGCAGGACAGCTTCGGCTGCGTACAGTACAGTCCACCCACGCAGACAGAGAAGCAAAGAAGCACTCGTGGCGTGGCGTCGCATCAGAGGAACCTAGACACATCATTGAGGACCTCTTTTGAGGACCTCCCCTTTTCCCCACCTACCTGGTCAAATCAGGAAGATTTCACAGTACAAGCGAACGTCCAGTGTTCATAAACTACGAGTATTTAGTAAAAGTACAAATCACCATGAATAGAACCCATTAATAACCCGCTAAGTTAGTCGTTGACCAAACTTGTGTTTCCTGCGCAGAATCAGAATTATTGTTTGCTGCGTGAGACCTGAGCCTGATGAAAATAAAGAAAATCTCGAGCGACAGCGGTCACGACCTAACTGAACAACTACGAGGCGTGAGATGAAGTGGGACAATCATCACCGCACGACTGAATGAAAGAATACATAGACAGACAAACGATGAATAAGTAAACGATACCTTCATTTTATGTAGCACATAAAGATGCAGAAACGTGTGTGAGTGGTGTCAACATCTGCAGTTCTTCCTCCTGGTGGTTTCTAAGGACACAAATACCACACACACACCAACACACTACAGCGATTACGTTTCTTCTCCTAACACTGACCTCTTATCATGGAGCTTCATACTTCCTGTGCATACAAGGAAGCGTGACGAAGGACAACGACGTTTCTGTGTTTAGTTTAGTTTCCTGTGTTTAGTCATAGGTTTTTACTTTATGTTAATGGTACTTTTGAGGGGGAATTTTCGACATGAGCTCCAGTGAGAGACGAAATGATTCCGTGCAAGCGCCTGTCTTTGTTGTTTCATTCTGCAGACGGAGCAAGTCACTGATGATTATCAGTTGGAATTAGTAGAAAAATTCATGAGACACTTCAACCAATCATGTCTATGTCCTGTTTACCAACTGGGACCGAAAGATAAGGAAGAGTCATGCAACAGTTTCCCTTTTCTCGCACATGTCAGCACAGAAAACAACTCTTTTGAAGGTGGGGCTGTGGTGGTGAATTGGGACAAAAACAGAGCAGAATGACACGATTTACCACCCCAGTGGCCTCATGGGTCAAGATGGAAGTGGAGGCAAGTCTTGAAATATTGTCTACGCCACATCTAGTAACTGTGATTAAAATACCAACGTCAACAGTGACTACACCAGCTTAGTGATATTACAAGAAGGAGGGTCTGGGGAGTGGAAACCAGCCAGACCCAAGGGTACGCTGGAAGCATGTACGGAGTCCAGGCTCCCCTGGGGTAACTCGTTGTGTTTAATGAAACAAGTCCTGACCTGAAGACCTGCTGCCTCATCTTTGATTGACGACACTTGGTTCGCTAGTTGAGATCAGTATGGAGTCTAGAAAAAGACAGTCAGGACACGACAGGGTGGGACAGGAACTGTCACCCCCCCCGTTGTCTGAAGCGACATGGAGCTTGTTTAACATCAATGATTCAATCAACCAAAGTTTCGATGTCGATATCGTAACATTTCCATGACACGTTCTAGAAGGAGTTTGTGACTCACTGACTGTTATTCAACCAACACACTGTGAAGGTAATTTCCTCCAAAACTAATAGAACCTCTATTTCCTCTCTTTCCTCTGCTTCTCATGCATTTTAGAAACATCCCTGGGGACACACATACACACACACACACACACACACACACACACACACACAGACGCCATGCAGGAGTCAGAGCCGAAAGTGTGCCAACTGCAGCCCAACATCATCTCAGTGCGTCTTTTCAAAAGGAAGGTCGGCGGCCTGGGCTTCCTGGTGAAGCAGAGGGTGTCCAAGCCGCCCGTCATCGTGTCCGACCTCATCCGCGGCGGCGCGGCCGAGGAGTGCGGCCTGGTGCAGGTGGGCGACATCGTCCTGGCCGTCAACAACAAGCCCCTGGTGGACCTGTCCTACGAGCGGGCCCTGGAGACGCTGAAGAACGTGTCACCTGAAAGCCACGCTGTGCTCATCCTCCGCGGGCCCGAGGGCTTCACCACCCACCTGGAGACGACCCTGTCCGGAGATGGCCGCCAGCGCACGGTGCGGGTCACGCGGCCCACTTTCCCCGCCTCAAAGTCCTACGAGCACTGCTCCCCGCTCAGCCCTTTCAGCCCCGGGCAGCAGCAGCAGGTCAACAAGGAGCCCCAGCTGAGGGCAATCGAGAACCTGTCCTCTCCATCCATCACTCAGTCCCTCCTGCAGAGAGGAGGCATGCAGACCCAGGACCCCCTGCTCATGAGGGACGGGGGCCGCGGAAGCCTCCTCTGCAACGGGCTGGAAGAGAACAACGAGCTGCTGAAGGAGATCGAACCAGTGCTGTGCCTCATCAAAAACAGCAAAAAGGACATCAACGGAGAAGGCCAGAGGAATGCGGGGAGGAGGGACGTGGAGATTCAAGTGGCTTGGTAATTTCTTCTCTCAGAAATCAAACCCAATGTCCTTAAAGTTGTATTCGTTGTTCAGGTTCATCAGTCACTCTGTAAATAAGATAAATTCTGCAAAGTTTTCCTCATTTCAGGATGAACAAAGTCAGGGTTTCCATTCCAACCGCTTTCTGGGACGGGCCCCAGAGTGATGTTCTGCTGAACAAAACCACCTGGGGCCTGTTTCACACAGCAGGTTTAGATTCAGATTCCTACTTGAAATTTGTTTGCACAGCCTATGCATACACTGAACAAGTGATACACACACACACACACACACACACACAATGATCAAACACATGAAACGGAAGACGTTTGGTTTCTGTCCGTTTACGTGTAAATAGAACTGAACACTGCAGTTTTCACTAAAGCTGCTTTCTGAAACTGGCCCCTGGTCTGAGTTACGTCCAGACTATGTCAGCAAAGGCATCTCTACACACACGTCTCTGTCAAACCACACTCAAGACGCCACGTTTATCATTTCATTTTGGGAAAACCTTGACAGAACAGCTTCTCATTCTGTTGTATCTGTTTTTTTTTTTTTAAATATCTGTCTATTCTGTTTTGAAAAACGTCCACCAGATCTGTGAAACACAGTTGTCTCCTTTCTTTTTGTCATTGTTTTTTTTTGGGGATATTTAATGAAATGTTGAGCGTACACGTCCTCGTGTCGAGTGTCCCCTCTGCTCCGGCTTTTTCACGAGGCTACGTTATTCCATCGCCGACTCTCAATGGTCTGCACAGTGCACTCTTGATATTGGCGTCTCAGTTATCTTCCATTGTACTCCCACAACGGGTCCCGTCTCCTTGAATCGATAGCTCCCCCCATGCACATCCTCTTCATAAATTGGTGATTCACTGCCTTCTGGGAGGGGGGGGGGCACATGCTAAGAAAGAACCGACAACAATGGGATAGCTCTACTTAACAGGGCTGTCTGTGTGCTTTTAAATACATCTCAGCCTTCAGATGACCTTAAAAACACGCTGACATTTGCTCAGAACCGGAAAAGGAGTCTGCTAACTCAATTTCATCTCCTTCATCTTGAAATGAAGGGTTTTCATTCCAGACCGAAGCCAGAGAGAAGGATTTATCTCGGAGGCATCTCTGCTCTCTCCTGATGACTGCGTACGCGGAGAACAATAGAACACCATCACCGTTTTTTACCCTGAAAAGCGGTAGCTACTTTCACAATTCAGAGTCCAACGACGCTGCACGTCAGTCACAATTAACGACACGTGCGTTTCCCGTGGTCGTTCGCCGGCGTCTCCTCTCCACCTCGGAGTCGTGGCGACGAACACGTTCTTGTCGACTGCAACACTGGAGAGATGCAAGGGAGGAAGGGATTACAATCGGCATGGGCACGTGGTTGTGGGGGATGCAGGGGGAGGTGAGATGTGTGTGGGCGAGGAACCTCAAACTTGGAATCTTTTTCTTCATATCTCCTGGGTTTGTCACAGCGTCAGTGCAGGGAAACTCCTCCTTTTCTCATTTAGTCTGAACGTACAAGAGCACATATCTGTTCTCCCTTCTTCTTCTTCTTCTTCTTCTTCTTCTTCTCCTTCCTCTTCTTCTTCTTCTTCTTCCTCTTCTTCTTCCTCTTCTTCCTCTTCTTCTTCTTAGAAGAACAAGTACGAGCACCTCCAGTTTCTTCAACCAAAGAAACAGTGCATGACTCTATATGTATTTATTTGTATTTTCTCTACCTCTACATTTGTGTAAGGTTTGAAATAAGGTTTAAACATAAACAGGTCCAGATGCCGGCTCTCACAGCTGACAATCAATTTGTACATGGTTTCCAGGGACCTCGGCGTGGGAAACGGCACGTCGCCCCAGCTGGCGTTTGATAACGACAGAGCGCCGGAGAAGATGCCGGCAGTGCTCCACAACATTGATACGAGCAAGGTAAAACCGAATTTCAAGCAACTTCATGCATCTGTTGTGTGTTTGCACTTGTTTTCATACTTGTGTCTCTGGAGCTGGGTAATGAATGTGTATCCATGGCTTCCTTCTGCTCTTTACTCTTGAAGCCTAATCCACACTTTTGGACCATTCCCATGCTTTCAGAAACGGAGCACGCATATTTCTGTTGCTTCTCCCGGCCCTAGAAGTAAAGCCTTTGCTTACCATGCCATCACCTAGGCATTAGATTTCTGGTGCAAAGCTGGCGCGGCGTTAAATCCAGCTTACGCGTTCCACATAGAAGGGTCTGGTCACAGGTCGGAGTGTCTGTGAAAGGGATCGTGTCGTAATCTGCACATGGTCTGCGTTTATCCACCCACTTGTGATGGCGCCCGAGCCGCGATCAATGGGACCGGATGAGGCAAAATGATTCCACGAGGCATAATGAAAGCGCCCAGCTGCTGATCCCGCTCTCGCTCTCTCTCTTTCCCCCTCCCTGAAACGTGGCCCCTCTTGAAACGATCCAGCCCCTCAGACCTGCCGGGAGGAGAGTGTTAATGTGTGAGAATGTGTGTGACAGTGTTGTTGAAAGAGGCAGGGGAGGGGTGGGGGGTGTGTGGATGAGGCCAGCTTGACAGCGGTTAGAGAGGATATATGCTGTGATAAGAAGCCATATGTCATTCCCGGTAACGTGTGGACTAAAGAGGCCTGTGTTTCTCTGAGGGCGCGTTTGAAAGCGACAGAATGTGCGCGAGTGCGTCCAAGTAAAGAAAAGGGGGGGCTGGCTCACGCCGCAGGAAGTTCCCTCACTGTCGCCGACGCATCACTTTCCCAAAAGCAAACGGAAAGTTGCGGTCTATTCTCACCGAGGAGGTGGATTGTCGTTGGCGCTGGAGCTTCTGCCCCTGCATAAGTTCATGTTTAATCAGCCTGTTGCAAAGGAGAGGTGGCAGAATGTTCTGACAGCTCGTGAATGCTGGTGGCACCACCTTTTGATTACCCATAATAGCGCAAATTTACTTCAAAAAACCATGACTATTCCAGATGAATATTTCACGAGTGAAGTCTCTTTGCATTTCCTTTGACTGTCATCCTGTCACTATCTGTCGTTCTCTTTCAAACCGAGGATGAATGAGGAACGTCCCGGTCGACAACATCTACCAGTGAGACTCTGGTGATTACACCCCATTATGAAATTATCTTCATCAGATTAGCTTCACTCATCCCCGTCTCCAGCTCCACAGACGTTCCCTGCAGACATCGGCACCTCCGAGGCCCGTTGATTGATACTGTGATTTCCATGTGCTGTAATTACCTGCGTTATACTCTATGTAGGATTACATAAAAACTACCAAACTGTTTTTTTAGAGACTTGGTGGAGGATGGGTTGAGAAGAAAGACGTCATTTTTCCCCATTTCTATTCATTTCTCTCCCACCGGCCCATTTCAACTTAAATACCCATCAAAAAATGGGACTTTGTCATTGTTATTCGAAAACAAAAGGGAAACAAAAGGAATGCAACCGGGAAAAATACTTTTAATTTTTTTTTCATCAGATGCAAGTGCCGTGATGCAGAAGTGGCGGAAAGCTACGAGTGTCCACAGGACTTACGCTTCATTCAAATGATGTTTTATTCATCGTAACACCAATTTAATGCAGAAAGAATGCCACTTTCTCTGTTGTTCCAGTGCAATAATAAGCCGTTCCCTCTGTTTTACACAGCTCAGACGTTACGAGTTTCAGAAAGCAATTAGCGGAGAGTAAAGCCAGAGTAAAGCCACTCATCTCTGAAATGATCAGTGTTTACTGGTGTACGTGAGAAGTTTAGTTCGTTAGTTTTAGTACCACATTTAGTTTTAGTTAGATAGTCTTTATTCATAGTTCAGTTCACAAGATCAAACATGATCGACTCATGGACTGTACTTTCATACCCCATGTCATTTCAGTCAGGTCTAAATACCGCAACAAGCAGCGGCCTGTCGGTGATTACAGCCATGGAGACCAATGATCATACAAGTCTTGACAAATGGCTGGAGTTGCCTATATAGGTCCGACGTACACCTGCTGCTGCCACAGTGTCATCGAGCAGCTTTTGCAGCAACGTTGTTCTCGTTTTGGCTCGCAAAGCCAGTTGGGACAAACCAGCTTTTGGGTTTTTTTTTTTGGATTTTGGTTTGGAAAATAAATGGAAGAGCAAATGGATTTTTCAGACTCACAGGTGGGAGAACATTCTTCTCATCAAACAAGTCTGTCTGACATCTAGAAACTGGGTTCACACCGTTATACACAGGTGCCGTTAAAAGATACGTCCCAGTTTACTGTGATCACTGGGTAGATAGACAGATTTTCCCTTTCCTAGATTTTTTTGTGTGGATAGATATGTGATTTGAGTTGTTCTGGTTTCCAGCCACTGTTAGTTCTCCGCTCCTGCTCAGTTCCTTCTCTCTGACCTTTGTGGTCAACTATTGCCAGTACCTGGAATAACAGGAGGAACTCAGATATCTGCCAGCTAAACCTTTTTTTTTTTTAAAGTTTACGGCATTTGCTAACACTTGCATGTGGTAGCATATAGTGAGAGGATGACACTATTCAAACACTGCACAAGGAGATTGAGTCAAGTGTCAAGACTGCGCAACTGATGTCCTTTGCTTGCTGGACTGAGAGTCCCTTTATGCTACGATGGTTCCTCTTTCATCCTGGCAACTATCTCAGCGATAACAATGTGTCATATCTGAGCTGCACAGCGGGGGTTTGCTGCCACTGGAGCATGAGCAGACAGGAACTAAGCTCTTTCCTCAGTGTGAGCAAAATCAAACTCTGTTCAAGAGGATACACGATGACAATTACACTCTACCGCCGTGATATTGTTCCCGTTCCTTTTTCATCCAACGAGCATGACAAAGGACTGTTATCGACATGCTGCTCCATCACATGACTAATAGGGAGGCATTATGAGACTCGTGTCAAGGTGTGGCAGTATCATTCCGATCTCCGATTCGTGGTGTCTCTCTGCAGGAACCGTTATAATTTGCTGTGGGGGTCAATTGCAGTCAATAGCTGCGCAACTACAAAACGATGGGAGCCAAGCTCTTATTTATAATAGAAATAAGGAGAGAGTAGATTCATCATCATGGAAGTCCTGTGAATAAACTTCCAATCAATTTCCCTCTGTGAAACGTACCATTAGCCAGATACACCTTTTGGCCCCAATGTATTTCTCAGTGTAATATGCCTGAACACATAGAGCAGATGACATGGGCAAGTGCTGATTTGCACATTTCCTACCTTAAACATTCATTTTTAACCAATATTTAAATGATATTGTGGGTTTTTTTGTTTGTTTTTAAGTTTTTAATTCTGTTTATTTTACACTTTGAGACAGTTCCGTTAGGTGGGATTACCTACATATACTTGCCAGTCCAGAGTAATTCACACAATATTTAGTCACAGCTATACCACCTCCTCAATTCAAGTTGTTCTTACAGGCTCATAGTGAAGAGACGGTCCCATGGCCCCCTCTTTTCTCCCCCATCATTATTAATTATGATGCTATTTCTGTCGTAGTTTCCAGATTTTATGTACTTTTCCATACCTTGAGGACATTTCAGGCTGATGTGATCCTTCTGACATTTATAACAGACAAATTCATGCTTTGACTGGCCCGATATCTGTGTGTAGTCGAGTCTTGGCGATATGGGAATCTTTATCTCCAAAGCCCCCAGGTCTTCTGTTAGTTTCACCCAAAAGGACTGAATCACGCTACATTCCCATAACACATGTAGGAAAGTCCCTGCCTTTTTTTCACATTTCCAACAGAGATGTGTTTTTTTTGTTTTGTTTTTTTTTGTTGTTTTTTAGGTCCCAACCCATGGTCGGACTTCACCCACAAAGTCACTGCAGAATGGAAGCCCTTCCAAATGTCCCCGCTTCATAAAGGTCAAGAACTGGGGGACTGGCACTCTCTACAATGACATACTCCACCAAAGCTCCAGCAAGGTAAAGTGCATTAAGAAATTGTGTAATTAAGTATATAACTATAATTATAAATTGTGTAATTGATGATTTTGGAGAGGGGTGTTAAGGATTTTGGATTTTGAGTATGAATCTGTCAGGTGCTTGTGTTGCATGCAATGGCATCATTGAAAAGAGGCTGAAAGAATTAGAGTCCCCATGAAACTAGATCTAGTCACTGGATCTAGCCAAAAAAAATAATGTGCCATAAAGATCTACTTTTTATGCAGATGAACTAAACAACGTGGTACTGTTGGACGGCCAGCCATAATACACTGTACCTCCTGAACAAGGGAAACATGTACACCAAACTCAGTGTACTGGTTGACTGAACAAACATATAGCCTGCAGACTTACCCGTGAATCATTTGCAAGTCAAGTGAGCAGCATGGTGCGCCTTTTCTCAATTTCCCATTAATTACACATAAGTTTGAGAGCGTTGCCATGACCGTCGGTGGGTAGTGCTATGAACAAAAAAATATTTAGTTACAATTGGAACTGATCTCTGAGGAATTCACACGTGACACATTCGATATTTATTTGATCTCTTCATTGATTAACTGGTTTGAATGCACACAATTCACACAATTACAGGTCGGATCATTTCATTCATTCACTCTCTTTTTTCCACGAGTATCCATTTAACCTCAGTATGCTGCTGGGGGAAGCCGGAGTACCCGGAGACAACCCGTATTGGCTCCAGCATAAATCGAATCCCTTAACAGGATGTAGCAGAGGATGGAGGAAAATTAATCAAATTATTAATTTGCCTTTTTAGAAGAAGAGAAAATCTTTTATTTTCTTTGTTCATGTGTAAAACAAATGCAAACAGGTGAGGACTGAGCTGCAAGTGAGTGGTTGAGCAGCCGGAATAAATAAAACCACATATTGAACATGAAGGTTGAGTGTTACATTTAAACTTAGTTTTTGTAGACGCTAACAGATGGTTAAGAATCAAAAACCTGTGTCTGAGCAGTGACTGTTCAACATCAAATAAGTAGACCGTAATGGCATGTTCCCATCTACTGTATGTCACACATGCTGCTTTGTTCAAGTATGATCCATCTTGTTCAAAAAGGACAGCTGGCTGCCATGAATGCCCAGAGCGGAATGAGGAGCGGACGTGCTGCAGCACGAGTGATTCTTTTGTTTTATTTTTAACACCCACTGCTTTATTCGACCCCCCCACCTCCTTTTTGTCGTCACTCCGTATCTACTCCGTCTTCCGCTCCCCCCCTTTTTTTTAAGTATTTCTTTCTTCTTTCATGATGTTTGCAGTCTCGTACCGTGGGGACCGGACAGAGTTGGAAGGGACAGCGAATGATATTTGTTTTGCTCTGAGTTGGATGGTTCAGTGTCATAAGCCAGTTTTCGTACGTTTGTCGTGAATGTAACTGACAGTTGACATATCCGTTCGTCATTAAACAGACCGGACAAGACTGAGCTCACTTATGAGCAAGTCTCTCCTGGCTTATGTCACACTTTTGTCTTTTACTCGATCCGTCTGTCCTCCTGTCACACATGGAACCACTCCGACCCATGACTCACTGACTTAGTCATTCATTAACAGACACGCCAGTCGCCTGTGATTGGTATGATTCTAATGGAAGGTCAGTCATCGTCCCTTGTGGGCATTAGAAAGCTGCACTTGTTATGAAAACATATATGATGACATAAATGGAGTCGTTTTTCAGATGCTAACCCTTCTCCATGTTTTTCATGAGGTTTCATTCCATCATTCACTACAGTTGCTTCACAGTGAACAGTACAGTTCCATTATTTAACCTCCTAAGGCCCTGCGTACACTTATGTGGACATTATATTTCATTATATCTTTTTTTTTTGGAAAGAGTAAAGAGTTTCTGCTACACAAATTCAATGTATTATTACTATTATTATTAATTAATTAGCTATTTATTTGTTTGTATTCATCCCAAACAGCAAGGAGGAATAAAAATGCACACACACGAATGCACAAATTGTAATGAACAATGAATATTTCATAAATACTCTGTTAGTGTCAGTGTTTGTGGTAAAAAAAAAAAAACTTCTATGGTTGCAAAGTTGGCATATGAGCAAAAACAACAAGCAGATGTAATCCTGCAAAACCCTCTCTCGTCTGTTATGTTATTTGTGTTGTCAGATGCCGGTCTGCACTGAAAACGTGTGCATCGGCTCCGTGATGATGCCCAACCAGCGCACCTGCAAACCAGAGGACGTCAGGACCAAAGAGGAGCTTCTGCCACTGGCCACCGACTTCATCGACCAGTACTACACGTCCATCAGAAGGCAAGCACACCCTGCAGCGGCTGCAGATAACATCTGTGAAGATCGGGTTCCAGATCATTCTTAGGCTGTGACATGAGCGCAGACAATTTTCCTCTTTTCTAATAAAAAAAAACCTGGACACAAGTCAACTTGAAGACAGATTGATCTGGACCTAATCCAAACCAAACCAAAGTTAGAGTTTTGTCTGCACATCTGCAGCCACACCTGAGTACCTGGTAACTGAGACAGTTGTTACTGACTAAAACGTTCAGTGTTGTCTTCATTTTGCACCGATTAAAATAACATTTAATGGCAAAACTAACAACTAGTATACAGTGCAGGAAGGACCTTTGCATACCAAAAAAAGAATAAAAAAAAATAATAATAATGGTGAAAAAGAGGATTCTTTAGTGCTGACTGTATGTTGTAGCCCCCAAAAAAGTTTATATAAAGGTACCTTAAAAGTATTGATTGTTATTCTACCTAAAGTACCTTCAGATAAAAGTGTTCTCAATGTCAATCACTCATCAACATGTCCTTCCCATTTCTTCCATCAATTTTCCTGATATGTGGAATGAACTATTCCCCAGCTCATTTTGTGCTTCACTGGCAGAAAATGTAACAGCAAGCGACGGAGAACATAGAACGGGATGTGGACAAACATCCCGACAGGTTACCGGCTGCAGACAGAAAAAAGGTCTAAAAAAAAGACCTTTTAATTGACCGCAACCTCCCCCAACTGTTCACAAAGCTGCGGTAACACATTCACCTGTTCTCTCACTACTCCCAGGTATGGCTCGAAAGCCCATGTGGACAGACGGGAGGAGGTCACCAAGGAGATTGAAGCATCAGGAAGCTACCAGTTGAAAGACACGGAGCTTATTTACGGGGCCAAGCATGCCTGGAGGAACGCTTCCCGATGTGTCGGGAGGATCCAGTGGTCCAAGCTACAGGTACACAACATCATCGGTTCACAAAAGTGTCGTCCTCAGATTTGTTCACCCTGGGACCCGGCTCCGTGTGGACAAAAACCTCCGTGTGATGATCATTGACCTCACTTCACCGTGGATCCGTGTGTCTCTGAGCTTTGCAGGTGTTTGACGCTCGAGACTGCACAACCGCTCATGGAATGTACAACTACATCTGTAACCACATCAAATACGCCACCAACAAAGGCAACCTGAGGTAAAAACACAAACCCAGTCTCTTTTGTTGTTTCCCTTCACGCTCCTCTTACTACGTTTATTGCAGCCTCCATCTGTCACTCCCATCACCCCTCTTCATCTCTTACTACCCTGACATGACCCCCCCCCCC
>CAAKHB010000530.1:212180-243821 GCA_901007665.1 Aeoliscus strigatus
GATGGTGGTCATCACAGGAAATTGCCCACGATCCTCATATTTGTAGTTTTTGCATCAGGTCTAGTGTCAAGTTGCACTGAAGCAACTGAAACAACTACAGCATTCGGTGCTTCTTCAGTCAGTGTTATCGATCCCATCATCACAATACGTTTTGTTTGCTTGATTTTATTTTTTTTTCCCCCGACTGTTGACTGCCAGGACGGCCCCTCTTGTCATTCGTCGTGGATGAATGTCTTCTCTGTATGACTTCAACAGATTGAGTTAAATGAGACTCGCCAAGAAAATGTTTGTGATGTAAGATGTGCAACAACAGAACCATTGATACAAGCTTCTATATAGCTTCTATATATATTATATATATATATATATATATATACATACATACATATATATATATTCAAAGACAAAATATAAAGAACACCACTTGGATCTTTTCTAAGAATGTATTTTGATTATGTAAATGAGCACTAAGATTCTGCTTGATTTAAAAGACAAAAAAAGACCTGTTATGTTGTCTCTCGTATACTTTCGTTATGAGAATAAAAACAGCAGCATTAAATAAATGCATGGTGATCTTCTGTTCCTATTTAAAAAAAAAACCCAACAACAACAGCTCTGTCTATTTACCTGCACTGTGTCAGTCAGTGAGACTGTATTGTGAGGTTGTCCAGCCGTTACCACAGAGCTTTGGATGGCAAAGACATTCTGGGTGGTGTGTGGGGGGGGGGGGGGGGGTGTTTCTCTGTGTTTGCGTTTCGCTGCTGCTGCTGCTGCTGCTATGAACATCGACCCAATCAGCCTCTGCTATAATGACCTTTGTGTAACTGATAGAGGGAACTCACTCCATTTAAAGCATCGTACTGCAAGGGTTTTGCATTTACTTGCAAATAAAGATGAACATTTACAGAACGCAGTTGCTTGTCTTTTGTTGTTGTGGTTGTTTCCGTAGGGAAGATGTGGGAGTGGAGAGGTTTACTACAGGCACAAACAATTTGAAATAACTGAAGGTCGCATTGAGCTGTTAATAACAGAGTTTGCAACAAACAGCATGGTTCTCTCCCGACTGCCTCCGTACGTGCTGGTTGTCATGGCTCAGAGAGTCACCACTCCGAGTGCCTCTCGGCGCCATGGCAACACAACAACTCAAGTAAACTCTGTGCTGGGAGTCTGATTTTTTTTTTGACCAGCAGTCCCTTTGTGGATCCAAAAATTCGTATTACTGGAGTTTTACCCTCCAGTTTGCACAAAGAGCGCTGTGATTTCACTCACAAGCACAAATACTTGAGCAGAGGCAACGGGTCGCGTGAAGAAGGCCGGTCGAGGAGCCGCTGCTGCTGCCGGAGAGACGGAGAGAAGACAGACCCCACAGCTGCAGCAGGTAGGAGGTCCAGCAGGTGGAAGGCAGACAGGAAGTACTGTCAATATTTATGAAACCAGGAGAAGCTTGTGTACGAGTCTGACTCATGTTGTAAACTAGCAGCGTAACATAAATGTCTCTTGACGTGTCTGCAACTTTTTCATTTTGTGAAGAAAGAAGCTCCAATAGAAAGGTTGAAGATATTTCCTCATTTTTGTGTTGCTCTTTTGATTGGTGTACCAATCATCCCCTTGACGGGAATCATCTCGTTTCTTTAGGAGGGGGCGCCCAACATAAAACACACAAATAACAAGTCAAGAATGGACTCAGAGTCCGTCATGGCGAGTGTGAAGAATGTATTCCAGTGCAAAAGCCATAAACTGGCAACTTTTCCTGGAGAAGAAGTGGTGAGTAGAAAGGGTGAGGAAGGCTAAAACAGACTTCAGTACAGGAGGTTAATGGGAGGTGGGAAGAAAGGAGTGGGAGGGAAGTGAAGAGGTTACGAAGGAGGAAGGTTACAGGGACACAGTGGAAATAGTCTTTTCACGTTATTAGGCCTTAAAAGCTGTCACTTTTGTTCTGTGCGAACGGTCAGGCTGTCGTATTTTCTCTATCCAGCTGTCAAGTCTGACAGAGGTTGTCATGCCTGGGCGAGAGGACCAATGCTCAAACCCCGTGCTAGACAGAGGTGAAGAGGAGGGAGCAGCTGACGAGGGCATGATCTCTGACGAGGACACAGATTCGGAGCTTGGAGGTAAACTGAGCTCGATCGAAACGAATCCAGAGGAAAAGCCCGCCGAGAAGTCATTGTTTAATGAGCAAAGGTGTGATGTTCCCTCATATGAGAGCGGGCTCTTTGATAATGTCAGATTTGTGCCCTTTAATTATCTGCCTGGCACATCAATGTAGTGTGATCTTGAAGATCACACGTTGCTAAGTCAAAGCCACCCTGCCACCTTATCTGCAAATCGCTTTGCCTTCTCCCATCGTCTCCATATTACATTTCTGAAAAGAAAAAAAGAGGAAGACAGCAACTCCTACACTCTCCCGCCCACACATGTGGCGCTGTTCTGCATCTTAATGAGTCCATCTTATTAGTCGCCAGTGCCTCCTTTTCTCCATCTGGTTTGAATGAGCTCCCCTGACGGGACCTAAATCAGCATCACACTCCAAAGGTCCTGCTGACAACGAGGTACTGACAGGGGTGCAGTCCTGGCAGACGCCATCGCTTGTGTTTATTTGTGTTGCAGATGAGGAGAAGGCGCACGACCCCGCAGGCCAGACGAGCTACATGGCGGCATGTGAAAAGTTACAGGTGGTACCGGCCTCGTACTTCTTGCAGCGCATGCAAAACACAGAGTTATCGATGATGCATCGTTGTCTGGGCCCTCAGGTAACGGAATGTGGAATTCAAGATTCTTGATTCGTGTGAATTCCTTAATATCGGATCAGCAAACTGAATCTGACCTCTTGCAAATTATCTGTTCAAACCTTTTTTTTTTTTTTTTTTGAGGGATGTGAGATGTGCTGACCAATTTAAAAGGTCCATAGGAGTTCAGGCAGAAAGCTAAGCACATTCAATATGATCAGACCCTGGTGGCATCAGCCCAGATCAACCCACAACTTTGTTCAGTAAATTACTCATTAAGTCACAGTCACATTCTCCTCCGGGGGAAGTACGTTTATCACAGGAAGGGCAGAGAAGTGTGGTGTTAAGTTCTCTTCAAGAGAATTCATCATGTATGTACATATTAATGCAGCACTTTACATATTAAACGATATATTAGTCTATTTAAGAAGGAGAGAAATAACTTGAGATTTTAAATGAAAAAAAACAAATAAAAAAGAGATAAATGAAAAAAAGCATAAAGAAAAAAAGAATAAAGAAAATATCTATTTTTTAATTTAATATGTACAATTTTACATCAAGAATTTTGGATTTTATTTGTGGTGAATACACAGGACCAAAATGAACTCTTCACATTCGTAAACATTATGGTTGAATATTCTAAAGGTTCTGTTTCTCCGTGTAGCCTAGGTTGGCATTTCATCATTCGTTTACACCGAATTAATGAGATTATTGAGTGATATTCCATTCCTCCATAAAAAGGGACACCAGACAATCCAGAATGTTCCGCAAATGATTCTGGGTGAGATATTCTGATACTGAACAGAGATGATTTCAGCTTCCAGAAATCCAATCACATGAGGTCACTCACTATCATGATGACAACTGATGGACAAAGGGCTCAGCACATCCCATCCCATCGACAGGATTAGAGGTGAAAACGATTAACCTATGAGGCTAACGCTTCGCCGAAGTGTAGGAGTCCATGAAATTTGCTGCCCCTGCAGCCAGGTCGAGGTCAGCGGGACGAGGACAGCTGCTCCCAGGTTGTTATAAGACATGTGCAAAGACGCTCACACGGCTGCAAGTGTTTCCACCCTGAAGCGGTGCTGTTACACGTCAATTTGCTGTGGGGCCAAAAACTGCTGCAAGAGAGTTCTAGGGCAGCTTATTGTTGAACGCACACACACACACGGGCAATGTGTTTTTGGCTGTAACATTTAACCAAGTCATTGCTACGTTTCTAAACTCCTGTACGTTCATGTGAGTCATTCATTTCCACTGATTTATCGTAAGTCAACACGAGTGAACGTCTTTACATCCGCCGAAATAACGCGCCACTGCAAATATGCAAAACACTTAGTTCAGTCTTTCACAGGCTTCCGCTGTAAACTGATGCCGTTGGAGCAACCTTGGTCCTTTCAAAGAGGATCTGTATGTACAGAACCAGTGACAGATCTGAACACTGTCCGTGTTCATAAAGCTCACATTATACATACTGCTTTGTACAATCATGTTGCTCATTATCTCTGCTAGAAAATATGATTTCCATGTTCTGCAAGCATCATTGCTGACCCACGCCTCCACACACAGATCCCTTCATTTGTCTCACACAGGTTTAATAACCCCCCCATTCGCTTCCCCTTCCCCTTCCCCTCGCTCTCTCTGCCCACCTGCAATTTTTTCAAACTAGAATAGAGATAAGAAAAATACTGCACTGGAGAAACAGAAGAATTTCACTTGGAGGGTTGGCTGTGTGTTCGCAGGGCACCAAAGCACTGGCGGTTCCCCTGGTAACCAACACTTCAATACGGAGGCTGAACCTGCGAGACAATTGGATGGGGGCGATGGGTGGAGCCGCTATCGCCAAAATGTTAAAGGAAAATTATCACATTACAGGTGGTTTTACTGGGCACTCAGGCAGGCACACACTCTCTGCTGCTTTCACCGTCTCACCTTCTAGAAACCTTCACCTTCAAAACACACAGGCGTAACACACTCGCATCCAAGTGACATGCTGCAGCACATAGCCAGATGATTATTTAATGATAATAAAGTCACTTCAGGAATGCTTGACCTGTACGTGCTGCATATCCAGATATGAGCAGTTTTATTACAGCTGCAAAAAAAAAAATGCAGTAGTGTGTTGTTTTCAAGGAATATGCAGGAAATGAGATCTGATGAGATTTGAATTGCGTTTCTCGCCCATTAAAACGAGAGAAGCAATTACTACACATTTAACTATCCATCGCATCAGCGGGCATTGGCCGTCAGTGGCAAGAAAGCTACAACGTGAGGAAGCATGTGTGGGCAGCCATTTTCCTCGGCCGCGCCCATCTGAGCTAAACTTAAGCCTCATGCAGCTCAATGTCAGATGTCACATGGTTGTTGCCATGGGTGCAATGTACCTGTTTAACTTGATTTAAGCCTTTCATACATGAATTATAAAATGAGAGAGAGCAGTATTTTTTCAGGTTTTATTTTTGAGTCTGCCCCTTTTGCCCCGTACTCTTGAAGGAGGTTACAGAGGTGTCCAGTATTGGTTTTGAATAGCTCATTTAGTACAATTTACAGCCCACTGGATGTGAAAAAGAGAACAAGATTACTTTGCCATGCAGTTAATAACAGGAATTACAATAATACCAATGGTAAAGATCAGCAGCACTATAATGAGGGTACAGCATGGGCACTAAAACTTTCAGAAGTTGTTCTGGGGAGAAGGAGAAAGAGAGAAATGAAAGAAATATACACCAATAGCTATGGAATGTGTAGAGACAGAGAGAAAGCAATGGCAGCATTTGGTGGGTGGGAGTCAACTGAACATTTTTTTGATATAAAGCCCCAGAGAAAGCACATTCTACTGACCTGCTGCGTAAATTAAGAAATAAACTTAGAATCATTTGAATAAAATGCCTACTCTGTACATGTCTGACCATTTGTATGTGTTTGTTCTTCAGATGTGGACCTCTCAGACAACAGGCTTGGGGACGATGGAGCCAAAGCCATGGCAGGAATGCTTGTGAAGAACAGCACTCTGGTCAGCCTCAACCTGTCAGGGAATCATCTCACAGACCAGGCTGCCGAGCACCTCGGCCACGCCCTCATCTCCAACACCAAACTGCAGCGCCTTGACCTCAGCTACAACCGTCTGGGAGAACGAGCAGGTAGCATAGAATAACCACGGCATAGGACAGGTCTTCTCCTTTTGCTTGAGCCCTCATAAAACAAACTTTTATGAACTGATTTTAAAGATTTATACTGATAAATATTCTCCCACGTGTCGTTAGTCACACGTGATAATACTGAAGCTCAGACACTATCATGTATGTTATCACCTAAATATTAGACACAGTGCTTCCTCTCATTAGTCTGTCTAATTTCATGTCTAATTTTGTCTAAATTGTCCTAAATTGCCTGTCCATATATTTCTCCAAGTACCCCATTAGTGTAGATCAGCCACAGATGGCGCTCTACAGCTGGATTTGTGCTTCGTACGCCATATGTGGGCGTCCCACACTGTCGCGTCTGTCTGCATGGAATCGCAAAGCTGTGTTTCGTTTTTTCTGGTTATTTTTCTTTGTTTCCTTCAAGGAATAGTGACCGAAAGTGAGCGGATCTGGTTACTGCAGCAAATTCAACAAGATTTGCATAATTTTCTGTTCACTTTCTCAGTCAAAAAATCTCGGTTCTACACTCGTAGCATTAGCACACAGGAGTGATGGTTGGTGGAAACAAAGATATTCCATCCCAGCTACAATAGTCATTTGCCACATGTCTAGACGAGTCTGATTCATTTCATGTTATCTTCATTGAAAAAAAAAAAGCTATTCTGTCAAAAACAAGGACACTTGTAAGTGACCCCAAACTTCTGAACGGTAGTGTATTTTCCTGGTAAACACATAAGGAACCGTTTCGAGAGCCGGGAAAGTCGGGTGACACAGTCGGCATAGTCATGACTCGCAGCTTGCCAAAGAGGAAAAAAAGTCTTAAGAGGATTAAGAGGTCCAAACAGCAATGTAAATTAGAGTGATTTTTATAAGATTCTGCTGTGAAGGTGAATATTTAAGCCATTCAGAGACCAGAAAATAGTAAATTCGTATCATCTCTCACCTTTCATGACTGACATTGACATTTGAAAAGTAAAAAGCAGCAACCTGCCCCTCCTTCATTTCTGCCTCTCAGGAGCCCTTGAGCACAACCCTTGACTCCAGCAGCTGACAACACGTTCTCATCCCTCCATGCTAAATCACCCAACACGTCAACACGCTTTCGCTCTCTCGTCTTACCGAGCACCAGCGACTTTCTATCGCCCCGACCGAAATGAACGATGAATAATTGAGTCTAAACGGAGCAGATGTGTTTAACAGTATATCAGGTGTAAACCAGAGATCAGTATTCATCACGATAAAAGTGGCAACAGCTTGCTTTAATGCTGCAGACTTGTTTCGCAGCAGAGTGAAAGGACAGCAGCCAGCAGCAGAATGTGGCATTCAAAGGTCAGGGACATTCACCTTCATTAAAACCTCTTTTCAATTATCCTCTGGATGAGTTTTGTGACAGGCAACCTGTGGTAGAATTGCACACCAAATATGTTCTGAGGTTATGATATATGGGTGATTGGGTATAAATCGCACGTCGGTGTGTCTCATTGCCAAGTGTGTGCTTACGATTCATCCTCACATATTCAATTCTGCCTCCTCCGCTGCTGAAATATCAAAGGACATGTTCACACATCCGGAGTGGCTTCTTCCATATAGCAGCTCCCTGAGAGACGGAATACAAATCCAACTGTGACATTCATCTCCTGCTTTTATTACTTTCTCAACCACGTGTTTCAATGGTTATGAGCGACTTTCATGATATACAAGTGGACGAGAGGACGCCCGTGTTGTTTCCATACAGCCTCTTCAAATCCTCACTCATCGGTGCTTTATGGCCACAAAGCAAACATGTATCAATAAACTATGCTCCGGTCACAACCAAAGACATCTGTGCCGTCCAACATTTCTTTATCTTTTGACTGAAAGTCATTCCTGACATGTTGTGCTGAGATCCTTCAACATCTGCACGAGGATGAGGATGTTCTACGACTCTCTTGTTATTGTATATTTCTCAAGATGTCAATGTCAATTTTATATTCGAGCACATTTCCAAACTCCCAAGGCTTTACCAAAGTGCCTTACAAGATTTTCAGTGTACAATACACAGCATGCAGGCTGAAAACAAACCCCAAATAACCCAGCAAAAAAGAAGTGGGTTTTTAGCAAGGATTTAAAAGTTGCAGTGAATTGTCACGAATGTGCAGTGGCAAGGAGTTCAAGGTTGTGGGTGCAACAACAGCAAAAGCTCTATTATTTCATACTTAATATTCACCGGCAGATATTTAGCTGCTACATAGTGAGTCCACATTGCTGTTGATACATAGACGATGTATGAGCTGATTTGATTTTGCACAGTACTTGATTGTTTCTATTTTTATACTGTACTTGTCACCAACCAAATTTCGTGGGGAGTCGAAAAATGTTTGAAAGTCTTCACTTATCTCCTGAGGGAAGCACTGCGTTGACAACTTAAAAGAGAGATAAGATATAATGGAAAGAACAAGTCTGGACAGAGGCGACAAATATGCATATCATACACCACTGACACACACACACACACAGTCATAATCTATCACCCCAATCTCAGATTTTTTGCACATTGTTGCATTTTCACATTTTTTTCCCTTTTTTTCATGTTTCCTAAGGGCAAACCTTCAGAGACGCTCTGCCTGAGAACGCTGGGCTGTTGTCATTAAGTCTTGCCTGGAATTGCATCAGAGGGAAAGGAGCTGCCATGCTGGCCCAAGGTCTTGGGGTAACCCACCGATATCAATCTGTTAACTCATGTGGCTCATTCAAGTCGAATGATGCTCGGACGCTGTGGCAGCAACTTTTTAAACGTAAACGTTTTCGCATTCAATCAGCAGATTAAGAATTGTAACGTGAATTGCTTTTGTGATTCTTCTGTCACTGAAATGGATGATTTGCTGTAACGCCATGTGAGTGTGAGCGGTAACGTCTTGATTCTTGACGCTGACAGATGGAGTCAAAGGTCAAAGGACTTGACATGAATTCATTATCTTTTGATTACAAATTCGCCGATAACTTCTTGTTATTGTTCTTTTTCACATGCGGATCACTTCAAGGCCGCAGCCAATTCAACCTGGGCTCTGATATAAGTCTGATAAGTCTCAATATTTAGACATTTTATATCTTAATATATATTTAAACAATAACATCAATCTGAGCAGTATGAGTGCAGCCAACACTACTGGAAAGTGTTCCTTGGGTCCGATTAAGGGCCCAAATGTCAAAGATTAGATGAATATACAGTACATGTACTGACAGATTTTTCCAAATTCACGTTCTGAGGGATGTAGGCTGCTCTCTCCCCTCCAGCAGTCATTTAACTTGTTGAAATATAGCAGATTCTTTCTCCTTTTAGGGAAACATATTTCTCAGATGTGTGGACTTGTCATATAATGGCCTAGGGAAAGAAGGGGCCATCGCTTTAGGACAGACGCTGAAAGAAAATGACATGTTGGAGGAGCTGAATTTGAGGTACGTGACGTTGTCTTGGCATGTGATCAGCATGTTAGCTGATGGTGGAGGGCAAAGAAGTCAATTTTAAAACATTTCTTAGAGATCACTATCTGTGCCTTCTTAGTTATTGCTGATTTATGTCTACTTCAGGGGGAGGTAGCTGTCCAGTTCAGTGCTTGCCTCACACACTTCAGGACATTTGTGCTACATGGATGAAAACCATTTAAAAATAACACGTTATGATTGCTTCTCTCACACTCCAACACACCACTTTGGGTTGTTTTCTGGATTTGTGTCTTTCCACAGTAACAACCGAATACCCCCTGAAGGAGCCGTGCACGTCGCCATGGGCCTCAAAGAAAACAAGACAATCAAATCCCTGAATGTAAGCCGTTGAAAAGAGATTGGTTCCAGCATCAGACACAACGGGGGGTACCAGTGGATAAAATGGGATAAACGGCTCACAGTACTTCGCTTTAATGTTGTCTGGTGAGCATAACCCGCTCGACTGAGGGGTGAAAAGTTAGGAGTAAGAAAGTTAGTTGGGAAGGGAGAGAAGGGTTACAAAATAAAAGTTTTAGTATCTCTTATCTTCATTAAAATGAGCCATCAATATTACTTGAGCGTAATGTCGAATTAGAATTAGTCTTTATCCTGCATGAAGAAATGTGACAAAAAATATATGGTGACAAAAGTCAGCAGTTGATAAAAGATATTAAAAGTCAAAGCATTAAGCCTGTAAAGCCTAAAGATGAAGACAGACAGGATGGACCCACAGGACCAGAGGCAGACACAGGAGGTTATTCAATCCAAAGCGGGAACCAGCAAAGAAGCTGAAATAACGTAGCGGTACCAATACGCTCAATAAGTGTTGAAAACAAATTTTATGTGAGCAAAGTTGGTTGAGAAAAAACTGACAAGATGACCTGAGGCTTGTTCCAGAAAGCAGGTTGAGTAATAGCCCTGAGTTCAATACTGAAACTAGGAAAACCATGCAGTTTAGAATTGTTTGACAGATCAAATCAGACATCTTTCTCAGCAAGCTGTCATGTTTGACTTCAGTGACCCTGCTAAAAACAGTGCATAATTTTATTAATTTCAGAGTGGAGTTCATGGTTGTGGGATACAACAGAGTTCTACAGGAGCCACACACCACCAGGAAACAAATGTTTATTTTCCAAGGATGGTTGCCATGGTTCTAGCTGAGAACAGAGACATGTGTCAGTATCACTTAATATCAGTTATCAACCTATATTAAATTAAGTCAACTAAGGTCATCAGAAAACCATGAAAAACTATTGGAGCAAGTTATCACATTAGCATAGTGCAATTTCCATACTTACAATGACGTACAGACACACGGTATAGCATTGGCTTGGAAAAACAAAGGAGGAGCGTCACTTTGGGCCGCACTTTTATAGGAGGTGTCCCAGGAAGTGGGCGTAGTCCCACTGAGACTGGTGGTGCAGGTTAAAATGGTTAGTGTCTCCTTCTGGAGAGGAGGGGTAGTGCAGGGAATGAATTGTTATCTGACAATGGTGCTCAGCTCACCACATTTAACAGTTTATAAAATGGTATTAGTGTATCGCCACTGTCTTAAAATAATGGCCTTCGTCATTTTTTTCTACATTCATTTAGGGTCTTCACTTGTCATAAACATATGACATAAGAGGATGGCGACATTGAAGGTGTGCAACGCGTGTGCAACATACATAGAACGACATTTCTCATTAACATTAAAACATATTTCTCGAGCGTTAACATGTTGGAAATTTTTTGAAATCAGAATACGATTGCCTTGATGCAAAATATTTTTTTGTGATCAAATTTTTCTTTTATTAAAGTACAGCATATGCACATCGCAAATAAGATTGTGAGATCGAAAATCTAAATCCACATGCCCATACATGAAGCAATATTCAAAATGTGCATGAATACGGAACAAATATGGGAAATGCTAAAAAGAGAAGTAACAATAAATGTACAAATGAATTAAAATAAGGAAAATAAATAAAAATAAAAATAAAAATAAAAATAAAAATAAAACAAAAAATAAAAATAAAAATAAAAATAAAAATAAATTCGACCCACCCACCCCCTGGACCCAGGACCCCCAGACACAAACTGATGCTAAATATTTAGTGATTAACTCCAACATTTGGTGCTCTATCCTAATATGCCAGATGGCCCGTAACCCTATTCTGAATGCTGGATGCTATGGGATCCTTCAGTCTCTCCAGGAAAACACAGATTCAGCTGTGGAGGACCTTGACTTTTCTGTAAGTCCCACAACTTTGTGAGAGTTAAAACAACCCCTTGTGTTTGCAAACACACTCATCTTTGTTTGTCTCTACAGGACATCCCAGTAAACCAAGATTTTGAGGACTTGCATACAGCGGTGAAAGAAATATTTCCTGTGCTTAAAGTAAAACACGGGGGCAGAATTGGCAAAATCAGAAAGGCAAATACGCAAGCGAGTTGCTGAAGCTGTATTTTCATGCCAGAAAGTACGGGAAGGAGCTTTGAAAGTTTCGTGGATGTGCAACTTTTTAAAAATCCCCATCATTTTAAAATGAGGACGTGATGTGACCTTTCAAAGAAACAATGTGAGCACAGTGTTCTGTGCAATATGGTGTTGATGAAGCGATTCAATGCAGGCATACAATACAGGTGTTGAGCATAATTCTTTTTAGGGATGATCTGATTTGATGTTATATAATGTCAGTGGGTAGAATGACGGAGAGGTTCAGAGAGCACTGCATTGTGTATGAAAAGAAGTGAAAGTGGGTTGCACAAAAAGCATTTAAGTACTGTATGACTAGTCTAATAGAGAATTCTGCTTTGGTTGACGATTAGATAAGAGACATTTTTACAGCAGCATGAAAACACTGCACCCCAAAATATCACCGGCACTTCATTTCACTTTTGCAACATATCCATAAATCCTTATTCATATTTGTTTGGCATTGTCATACACTATCCATTACCAATGCATGTATGATTTATCTGCTGTTTTCTTAAGATATCCATCTGTATGTCTTCAAACTGAAAATACTATAAGAAGATGTGAGTAAAACATACATACATTGATATTTCGTGCCTGGCTCATTTAACCTCAGTGTCATACAATGTATTCATATGTAATATTGTACTATTGTACATTTGTTGTTATTGAGTTGTGGAAAATAAATCAACACTAAAAAAAAAACAGTTCAAAATAATTATCCCCAAATAGAAATATACTACTAGGACTATACTACTATTAATTGAAGTTTAAAAGCAAAAAGTTGCCATATCAAATACAAACCCAAGAAACTACAAAAACATGTAAACCGTGATGTAAATTCTGAAGTCGTCAGTTACCGACTCGACTAGTTAGGTCTGATCGATTGTGCCTATTGATCCCTGCGCACTGCGTCACGGCGCAGTTTAAATCTCCGGCGGGTTTAAACCGCCTCGGATTATCTGTCAAAACATAAGATAAGAAGGTGAAACATTAACAGAACCAGCGAGTCAAAAGAAGTTGTCACTCTGCTGACGAAAATGGCCGCGACTGGTTCTGTGTGGTACGAAGGGCACAAGTTGTTCAGGCTTTCTGTTAGTCTGCACCAACTGTCCAGGTAACAACGCTTTTTACACCCGTGCACCACGCAATTAGATGAGGAATTAGCTTAAGGCTGTGTGTGTAATTACTTTGTAATTAGTTTTCCTGAGTAAAGCTAACCACCTTGAAGCTTAACAGTCTATCTCAGATTATTTCTTATTTATGTCATGAAATGAAAGCTAACTTGATGCGTTAGCTAAAGAAAATACCCGGATGCAATTAGAATTGCCTCAAATAGACAGCATTTCTATTCATGTTCATGTTTTTTTTTAAAGTGTCAGTTACATTGTTGAGGAATACCTGCATGCACAGCAAGAAACGAGGGTTGTAATTAACAGTCAACGGTTCTCCCGTCCTGCTGTAATCATTTGCTGAACCCCTGACCTTTGTCCGCTGCAACCAAAGAGAATGCAGCTGCATTGGCAACGCACAGTGGACACTTCTTCTGCCTGAGATTAACAAATATGTACTGATTTCAAATATATTGTAGTATGTTGTTTTTGACAGGGGTACCAGAGGGAAATCATTTCTAATTATAGTTGTCAATTAAAGCTATTGGCCCATGAGGTTATTAAAAGGGAGTTCTTATTAACCTTCAAAGTTTATGGAATGCAAAGTAATAAGAGGAAACTGTGTAATAACAAACGACTTTGACAGTACTCATTTCAAGAAAGTAATACAGCTCCTCTGACCATAAGTGGGCATATTACCTGCTAGGATCTTAATCCTGTGGAAAATCCAGTAATTGGGCTTATTTTTGACATTAAAGAGGTTTTAAATGATTTTGCTCAGGATTTGGTTTAGCTTGATTTCAAAAAGCTGTGTATGTCATTTAAATATCCTTGAAATTGTTGTCCAGTTTAAGTCTGCTGAACAAACATATTCTGACATGGCATCAATTCACTTTCCAGTGACTTTTTTTTTTTTTAAAACATCTGTTGATGTCTAAATAAAATCGATTCTTTTTTTCTTACTTGTTCATCCAGTGCTATGCCGCTAATAGATGGTCACTAGCTGTAGAGCCATTTTTACAGGTAACCACAGATAGGAACGATATGATGAATCATGATCTTTATTGCCAAAGGTTGCAGCATCAGACTGCCTTAAAAGCATTTCAGCCGCATAGTAACACTTAATGATGAACATCATGAAAGACAGCTTACAACGATTACGTTGGCGAAAAGGAAATAATTAAAATCCTCGTTAAAATGCAAAAAGCCATAATCATAGGGTTATTAATCCAATCCCATCATCATATGATTATAACCACAGCCTGAATACTATGTTTGTGATGATAATAATCACAAATGCAATGAACATTATACGTTTGTATATGTTGACAAAATGACAAAAAGCTTTTAGAGAGTTAACACATTTTCCTGACTCGACATTTAAGTAGTTAATACTCTTGTCGTACCAGAGAAACAAAGAAACCGTCATAATAATAAGACATAAGACATTAAATGTGAAAATATTAGGATTTTATTCCACTAATTTAATTAATCTTTGAATTAAATAAAAAAAAAACAAACAGCCAAGCAGTGTTGAAGTACTTTAACTCCCTGATTATTCACAGTTTGAACACATGACATAATCTAACATCTGGGCTCTCTGGTGTTTGGAGACAGTTCAAACACTGGTTTGAGGATCTCAGCTAGTTACAGTGGTTCTTCAAGTAAGTAATATACCTCTTATCTGCGCCAGAGTTTGATGCTTGGGAGACACATGCTACAGAATGACACCCACTCACTTGAATGATTTTTATTTCAAAGGATGTAAGCATGACTATCTGCTAGATGCTATGTCACACTATTTAAGTTTTTCTTGTTTTATGTTGTTGCTCTGAGCCTCTGTGAAACTTCCATCTTCTTTCTGTGTAGGAGGTTTTCGGGGAGCAGTGACAAAGGCTGGTTCCGATCCTTGTTTGTGCACAAAGTCGAAGCCAGGAAAGATGCCCACTCCAACCTGCTTTCAAAGAGAGAGACCAGCAACCTGTATAAAATTCAGTGTATGCATTCTTTTTCTTACTTGCATATGACGTTCCTTTGTGCATTAGAACTAAAAATCCACTCAGACAGCACATTTCAGCGCAGAGAACAGCTGGTCTGTGAATCAGCCTATAATGACATGTAAAGTGATAATCTTTTTGCTGCAAAACTGGATATCGTCCGCAGAAAAGTCATGTGTGTTGTTCTGAATGACTCTTGGCACCATGACACCTTTTACAGTAAATGTCTGTGTTAGAACCCGGCTCGACGGGGAGTAGGGTTAATACGGCTTTTATTGTGTACAATTGTGTAAAATTTGTAACATATGGGCCGTCGGGTGCTGTTTTAAATAAGTTTAAAACAAATCCAACAATAGCAGCGCTCATCAAGCCGAAAATCCTGATTTATAATCTCTTAATCACAGCACAAATGAACAGCCACACCTCCACCGAGTGTAATACAAAGAAAACGGGACTAGGATTCAAAGGGATCAGTGATTCCAACTAAAACCGGCCTCAATTTCCAGTCAACAACAACAAGTTTTTGAACAAAAAGCACAGAGCACCGCGGCAAACAGCTCAGTCTGACAGTTGCCCCGACTGTGAGACTGTGACAGGGCTCCTTCAGCCGGTGTCCCTACAGTTGTTCAGTGCTGATTGGACATCGGCTCCGGAGCTCCAGGACTCAGGTGGATGGGGGGAGCAGCATTCTGGACTAAACAAGCCACACACACAAACAAGCTGTGGCCGTGACACTCTGTGAGCAGTTACCAGTCAGGAGCAGCTAGTTTTAGAGGAATCCTGATGACCTGGGCTCTTGGGAGAGTGCAGGTCTCCTCCAAAAAAAACCCCCAAAACGATATATTCTGCTATGTTAATACATTTGTCCACGTTTTAAAAGGCTCTTACTTACTTAGGCCCATAATACACAGTGAGAAACCAAAGCTGCACCTCGTCCGTAATGAAGGTATCTAAATGGATTCTATTTAACATCTTGGCAGCATATCATCCTTTTACAGTGCTGAAAACAGTTGAATTGTGAAATTAGGTCCACCCTTCCATGCACCACATACTGGCAGCACACGTCATTCTGAACTGGTGTATATGTATCAACTCTGTAAAGTTTAGTTAGCGCGCGTGTGTGTGTCTGTGCTGAATGATCACCGTTTCTTGTCGTGAAAGCTTCATTCTCTCAGGCTTTGATCTTTTTGTGGCTTCCATCACACCGCGTCGGGTTTTCAATTTGAACACTCCATCAGCCGTAGCCTATAACCTATCGAAAGCGAATCCGTTTTGTGTATGGAAATCTGAATCGGAGTGTGAAATTACTTTGAAGAGTTTGATTGTTGCTTGTACTTATGACATAAAAAAAAATCTGTTAAGTTTGACATCTCTTTTGCAGTTCACAACGTGAAGCCCGAGTGCCTAGAAGCATATAACAGTCTAGAGTAAGTCTCCTCTCCCTTTCTTCATTTTAACATCTCCTTCTGGACTGTTTCTGTTCTTTGATTTGATAGTTTGGTGGAGCTGAGAGTCAAAGAGCAGCTAATTCGATTTTGTTGATGATGCTGTTCTGGGATTTCCTCCATTAATAGGATGCACTTTATTTCAGATTGCTACGGTACTCTTGCAGATTCATCAGATTAATTTAGCGTAAAATTGAAGTAATGGGAATAATGTCTTTGGGTGGAACAGAGAGTTGTGCTTTTTATGCTCTTCCAGTGCCCTCTAGTTTCTCCATTTTGCAGACATTAAAGGATGTGCAGGTGCATTCACACCATTAAAGTGGGTGATTTTTATGTTTGACTTTAGGGCCGAAGTGCAGAACAGGCTCCACAAAGACCAGGACTACCCTTGTGAGGTTGTAGGAAGCTGGAATACCTGGTATGGAGAGCAAGACCAAACAGGTACAGGAGCAAGTAATGGAGTAGTCAACAAAATGGTTAAAAGCCACGAATTCCAGTCGCTCTGATAGGAGGAGTGGACTGACTCATTTCTGTCTTGTTTCTGTTGATGGTTGCGGTTTGGCTGCACATGATCAGAGATGATCGATCAGCCTTTCTACTTATGTTTAGTGAACAGCGTTTAGTACACATGCACCGGCGCTGTTTAGTATTGTCATTGCGTCAGTACCGACAGGGTCCTATGCTGACATCTGCTGTTTTGTCTTTGCAGTGCATCTGTGGAGGTACAGGGGCGGGTATCCGGCCTTGACTGAATGCCTGACAAAGCTGAACGAGAACAAGGTTTTTCACAAACATCTACCAAAGAAAGAGTTGATATGCAACATGGATTTCCAGGGTAAGAGGTGATAACGTATGTCACTCCTTTTCTCCCTTTCACCTCAGGAATACTTAGAATTTCGAAAAGAAAGGGCAAAAATGTTGATTTCAAGACGGAATCAGCTTCTCCTGGAGTTCAGTTTCTGGAATGAACCTCTGCCCAGACCGGGGCCAAACATCTATGAAATGCGGACCTATTATCTCAAGGTGAGTCTGTTGCAGACCCAAGTTGTTTTGACTGACTGATTGGTTGCTTGATCTAAGAGAGCTGTTCACACCACACAGAAACACACAGTGTCAACTAACCCCCTCACTACCTCTGAAATGACAGTCAAACTCTCAGTTCATTCCCATAAAGGATGAATTTTAATACTGTGCATTCCACATGAATGCCAAGAAGTCTGTACAATCCATGACATCACAAACCACTAACATGACTGTTTGTCTTATTTATTAAAGTGTGGCATGTGTATTTGTTTCATTTGTTTTAACTAAATGTAATCTGACTGGATCAGCTGTGCATGTGAAATCGTGTTTGTACAATATTTCAATGTTTTACCGCCTTGCTTCTGTTCAGCCAGGAACCATGATTGAGTGGGGCAATCACTGGTAAGGCCTGACCATCTTTAGTTTTCCAACAAACGGAGCATCAAGTGCTGCATGGTTTCAGGTGATGGTCACATCTCTGGATATAACATCTCTTACAACAGGGCAAGAGCCATCAAACACAGACAGAAAAACAATGAAGCAGTGGGTGGTTTCTTCTCACAGATTGGTGACCTGTATGTCGTCCATCACTTATGGGGTGAGTAAACTGATACTATTACTGATACTATTGATACTATTTGATAGGTTACCCCTAAAAAGGTGCTCTTTGGAGAATGAGAGACCAGAGATGGCCAGAACTTGTGGATGTCTGGTACAACACTGACACCTGCTGGCAGGTAGTCCTACATACAGGCAAAAATACAAATGTGCACTGAATCCTTTTCATGAATTGTCTCGTTACTACCTACGTCGAAACCAGTGAATAATTGACTTCACGAGAGCTCAAGACCTCACACAAAATGTTTGATTTCAAGCATGAGCTGGAGGGTGAAACTTCCAGTCTACCAGATGATTTATGTCTGGACTAAGGTCAGATGTTTTGGGTATTGAACCTCAGAAGCATGAGTACGGATGCAGCCCTTTGGTACGGCCACAGCTCATTAATGCTGTTAAGGAACAGTGATATTATTATTAGCTTGTTTAGGCTAAAATTACTGCACCTTGCTTGTAGTTATTGTTTCTCTATACATACATTAAAATGAGGGACAGAAATACATACACAGTGCATTATATGATTTGTTTGCTTGCTTCAGCTTACGAAAGCCTCCAGTCACGACAGGAAACAAGGAACTCTGCCTGGCTGAAGGAGGGATGGGATTCAAATGTTTATTATACAGGTAGGAAGGATACACACCACCTCTACCGACACCACTAGGTTAAAATCCATTTATCCACGGGTGCTATATTCAGCCCCATATACGCTGTGGAATGATGTGGTATTCACTTCTTTTTCCCAGTGCCACTGATCAGAAGCATGGAGTGCAGGATAATGATTCCTACCAAGAGTTCACCATTGCAGTAAGAGGATGGCTGAAACTGTGGAAAAACTCATTTACCTCCTGCCAAAGCTCCACTTTTACTTTTTGTTGACATGTTTGAAATCCACTGGATGATCTGTGTGTATTAACATATAAGTGTTCTATATTTGCACAGCAGCAAGTCAGACATGAGAAGTAGTGGTGTGGAGTCGCATCCAAGAAGAAAAGAAGAAAAAATTACCTAATGTAGTATTACAGTATTTCAGAAAATTACATGATTGAGAAGGTGTAGAATCTCTTTTTATCACGAAGCCTGGTATTTGTTTTTCATAATGAGGGAAAATTCAAAGCAGCCTACTTTTTATGATTGCACTTTTAGGATTGTATATGAAGAGCAAGAGAACTGTGAAACAACTGTCGGATAGAATAAAACCTATCTCCCATCACGCTCTGCATTCTCTGTGAATGTTTTCCTCATTAAATTGCTTGGTAAATTCAAGAAGAGTTGATTAATGTGTAACTTCCTATATAGGAAATAAGTCCTTTCAAAATAAAAGCTGGATAACAACAAGCAGCGAATTGTGGTTCAAATTTGTTTTTCAAGTTCCATGATGTTCCAACATTTCAATAAGTAGCATTTGCAACTTTTTTTGCAGAAATGTTGAAGATATGCAAAAAAAAAAAAAAAAAATCTCCAAGCTATGACGAAATGAAAGGGCCATCCTGGTCATATCATTTTGAAGGCTAAACGTGTTACCGGAAGTTGCGCTATCGGTTGCTAGCACAGGACGCGGAGTGGTTTCACGTCAAACTGTAGCTTTAAGAAGAGGAGGCGCGTCCCTCTCTGGGGCTGGTCCTCCATTTGAATATACAGTAGTTTGGCGACTCTGGAGTCGGATTGCGTCGGATGTTTTTCGCCATTGCAGTCGCCCTCAGCGGGTGTTTACTGCTCATCACCCGTCCCGGCGTGGAACATCTGAATTCCAGAGCCTTCTTTTTAACCCGTATGCTAACACACAGGACACTGCGACGCTCCAAACCGGGAACATGGACTTACACATATTAGACCACAGACTCCGGGTCACCAGCATATCCAAGAATGGGCTGGTGAATTTCACACACCCCCTGATAAAGCTGATATTCCTTCGGAACAGGACACGGTAAGCAGAACCCGCTCGGTGTGTGAATCCAGGGCATAGAGAGAGAGGGAGCTAACCGTCCTCATTCCCAGGATGTATTCACCCATCACTGGGATGTTTGCCTGAGCATGTCCCTGCTGCCTCCCCTCAATGAATTACTGTGTGTGTGGAGCTGACACATAGATCAAACCGAATGATTTTTTTTCTATTCTTGCAGTTCTAATATTTGAATATAGTCTCTCATGTTCATATGCATGAATGAGTGAGTGCTGCTTGCATGACCAACATTTAGTAAGAAGCAACATCTATCCACTACTCACTTGCCCTTTTCAGCACAAGGCCAACATCTATCTTGCCTGTTGTTTGGATCTCATGTTGACATTAGGACCAGTTTTCAGTTAATCCCTGGATTAACTCCTATTGTTATGTAATTGTTTATTGCTCTGGCTGTCCCACATATGTGAAAAGCTGCCAGGCTGTGATTCAGGGACAGCACAGTCCAGGTTCAACATTAGCCCAAATGTTCCTCTGTCGGCCTCTGACTTCAGTCCAGTTTCCACTCTGACCCCAAGAATTTTGTTTCTAATGTGCATGCTGCATGTCAAGTATGATTTTATTTGTTTAGCAGCAATTCACAGCAACACTGACACACATGGTCAAAATTATAGGCCCCCCTCATGAAATCAAATAAAACTCTTGTCCAGCCAGTGACATGTGTGCCTACACATAAACAAAACAGCCTCCTCTGGTAGTCTCTACTAAGTTGGCACATGTGTCCTGAGGGAATTTAGCTTGTTGTTCCTTGGCATCATGCAATTGTTTTAAATGTTTGTCAGTTTTGCCATTGTTTTAAACATGTCAGCTTTCACCAGATTTTTCATAAAGAAATCTTCAATATTTATTTTACATTCCAAAGTGTATTCAATATGGGGCCACATGACTGAGGAGTTGTATAGTTATACTTATAACATTGGATAGTACTTTTCATATAATATTAGAAACCCAACACTTACATGAGCCAGCTGTTGCTCACTGGATCCTAATAAGGGCTCTGAACCTCACATCTTACATATTCCTCATGTATCTTCCACACGCATTCAACTCCTAGTGTTTGCTATGATTCATGATGAGTTGCAACATTTTATGAATGGCTTCGTACTGTCCAGCTATGAGTAATACTCCTGGGAACTGCAGTTGCAGCAGTATTCCATCTGAGTGAGTAACTCTAAAAGTGAGCTTGTCTTAGCAGTAATTATTTCATTCAGCAGTTAGCAGCTTACATGTGCGCAGGTTGTGAAATTCCAAGCAGTAGTCAAATTAAATGTGAATCTCCTCCCAGCCGCAGTTCAGGCCAACTAAATGAACTGCAGGCAGTGGCTTGTACCAATGACGTCGAGTTGATTTTTAATCATAGTTTCTGTTGGACTGTCATTTATTGTTTATATGTTATTTGTCTGGTTTCTGGGCTGTGTCTTACTTTTTTGTGTCTTGGCATACAACATGGGGGTTGCACCTTGATTGCACTCAACTTCAGGAGGTGCGTGCATTGTTGTCTTGTATGTCACCATGACAACGCCATAGCAGCTAAATGACATCAGCAATGTCAACTCTGGCAAGTCATGCCACACAAGTCCAGCCTTGATTTTACTCTTGTTGTCTTGTTTTGGAGCTCGCAGACCAAATTTGATAGAGCTCTGTGTGAACTGGTCAGAGATGGTTATGAATCCTAGTCTGTAGGTGACGGCCAACACACCTGGGAAACCTTGGCGAGTGGTCGTCAGCAACAACAGGAAAGGTCGTAGGAAAGGTCATCATTTTCTGGCTATAAATGGTCCTCATTGATTCTTTTAACCATGTTTTTTTCCTCTGTCTTTTGGTATATTCCTGCAAATCATCCCTCCAAGAAACACATGACATGGCATAGTTTGCAATGACGTTTCTTGTGTGTTTTTTTTTTTTTTTTTACATTTGAAGACTAGTGACTGTGCTAACGTCAGAATACATGTGATGGCAAAGCGAAGGCCTGTGTTGTCAGAGTTGTGTCATTATACTGCAGAATGCACGTGCTATGCCTCATTTTTCCTGTTTAGTTCTGTTTTCCTCTGCTCAGATGATAGATGACGGCAGTGGGCACATGAATGTAGTCCTCTGCCCCGTCGCAGGCCCCAGCTATTCATTAACGCTCACAGAAAGTGGCTCCAGAGCTGTCCTGACTAGAATCCTAAGAAGGTTCACTGAGCCAAGGGTTCATAAAAAGATTTCCCTCTCACATCATCAGCACCTAAAGCAATACGACATCTGTGGTGCTGCAGACAAACGGTGTCGTCACCTTCTCTGGAGATAAGGACTGTGCTGTTACTGCTGCTGCAGAAATCAATACTCAACATCAGCCTGATGGATCACTGTCACTGTCCTGTGGCTGCGGCCCTGGAGGCTCCACACAGTCCTCCTTTCTTCTCCTCGGTGGCCGTGCATGGGTTGGAGACAACCAGGAACTCAGTGGGGAGTTTTCCACTTGTCTGCCCCAGTTATCTGTCAGTTTAGGAAGATCTCGCTCCGCTCACTTACAGATCCGCCAGCCCCCTCGAATACTAATAGAGGAACAATGAGAGGAGCCATGAGAAAGCTACAGACGAACCTGGAGCAAGTAAATGTTTGATGGTCGTGCTCTGTTCACTCCTTCACACTTGTAACAACATCAGAGCACTTGGGTCTTATCATGTTTCCTCAGCTGGAGCATCAGTTGCAAACACCGCCGCCCCTCGCTGTGGCCACTGCCTCCCGTTGCTTCATGCTGCCGGATCAAAGTCCAGATATTTGTATGCTTGGATCCCCACTCCCTTGCTGCACCTCTTGCTTTCTCGTTTTTTTTTTTTTTAGTTGTTTTCCAACTCCTCTGCTTCATGTTTCTTTACGCTTCAGTTGGGAGAACTTGTTTTTCTACCATCCATCACACACACACACACACACACACTGTTGTTTAGACGGAGAGGAACTTAAAGAATATTCATTGGTGTGCCACGTTTTTCATGTTCAGTTGCAGATCAAATCAATCTTCTGTTCGTGATTGCCAAGAAGCATAAGTGGATTTCTTCACTGTCTCATGCTGATATTTAGAAAACAGAAGGGAACAATGACTGATAAATCCGTATTTCTTTTGTCATTCATTTAGTATCTGATGAAGTAATTACATTTCCTACACAAAAGTATGGCTGAGCTAGAGGGTGATGAAATTGGTCTTGTATTTTTTTCTCCCTTCCCCTCATCTCTGCCCTTCTCCATTTATTTCAATGATGGGAACATTAGTGTTTTTGTTTTTTTTCATTTACAATTTCAATTTACCTCGTTCTGACAAAATGTGATACTGGATAACCAAGAAAATTATCGGGCACAGGCTAATTAGTGGACACAGGCTAATAATAACGGCAAATGTTAAACGAACTTCATCTTTCTTGCTTGCTTTTGAGTGAAATCACACAAATACACACACACACAGATATACGATCATAGATCAGAAAGGGATCAAATCTGCAGATTGTTCAAGCTAGTTTTGAGCGGTTCGGTCAGTCTGTTGTAAATTAACCATGACATTCGTATCAAGCTTCACGGCACAAACAGGAAACCAAACAAGCCCAGTTATTTGACAGATGGGTTTCATTCAGATGGCTTTGCAGCAAGCAGCGATTTGGCGATCTGCTAAAACGTTGCACAGGATCGCTTACACTTGCCGGACAGATGTTTGGTGTACGCTACCTGCAGGAAACTGTGAGCTGAGAAGGTGAAGGGTCAGCGGGAAATGAGCAGGGTTTTATAACACAATGGGTTGGCTGAGCTTCGGAGCACAGCTGGTCGCTTGTGTTACAGTGTTCTCTCTGTTTGTGTGTGAGGTGATCGTCCCATCTCATGGCAGGGATTACTTTTTGTCGAGTCAGGGGTTCTAACTCAGGCGTCTACTGTAATAGCCTCAAATGACTTATAGGCAGAGGAAGAGGAAGGTGTTTCTCCAGTATGACGCTTTAAGAAAACAGGAATATGTTATGCTTCCTTTTCAGGGATTCATGCGCCCATGCAGGAACTGCTCCCAGATCCTCTCTAACAAGCATTGAAAGGCCTCGTTTGAACAAGGCAAATGTTTTCTTTTGGAGTGTTAAGGCAACAAACCAGGTAGCTGGGTAAGGCAACAATTAGTGGATATCCCCTCTAAAACCTTTAAGACATTCTTTTCTGAAATGTTTTTTTTCCAGGGAAAGTTTGTTTTTGAAGCTGCGCATGACTTCATAGGTATTAAACATTTATTCAAATTGAATATTTAAGTCTGCTAAGGGTGAAAATAGGACCATCCATTGGTTGCATAGTTTGAAATTATGGATTGACATTGGTGTTCTCGTCATAAGTAGGTTTAGCAAGCGCCAGACACTACAGTGTAGTTGGTGACAGGCTTCAGTTGTCATCTCTACAAAGATTCCCAAAATATCGCCACAAAAACAAACTGTATCACCTATGGTATGATTCACGGAGCAGAGCTGAGAATTATTATTTTTTTCAATTCTGTTTTCACGTAAACTGACAGAGATCAAGCCAAACGCCTTTTTAAATTAGAATTCAGTTGATCCGTAATTCGGGATTAACAAACTCCGATTCAGTAAACCTGCTTTGTGACGACCTGCTAGTGGGCTTAGTTAGTAGACATTTATGAATGCAAGTGTTTTTGTAAAGATAACACTGATCGTCACTACCTTTGTGCTCATGTGGAGCCTAAATTCAAGAGAGTAGTATGAGTAGAAGCACTTTGTATGTGGAGTACTGTTCACATGCATCAAAGGTTCCAAAGGTTGAACTTTAGTTACTGAAAAGCCCAAAATTGAACAGCCCGTTCATCTTGTCAGTGACCATGATTGTCCTCGTTGAACAAAAGACGCCAGCTCCTGGGCCTCACTGTAATTTTTCTTGCCCAGCGCAGCTCGACCTCAAAAATTTCATTGTGTTCCGGTTCCCTTGTTTTTGCGGTAACACCACCACAGATTAATCTTTGGCTTTGTCCCAAAGTCTGTGTCCCAAAAAACTGACATGATCCCAAGGAACCTGCACCTCGCTGTCCTGCTCTTTGTGCAACATTTACCAAACCCCATCAGCTTCTTTACTCCCCCCCCGCCCCCTTTCAACATGCACTTTTTTGACAAATCTATCTGATCTCATCTCGTCTGTCACATTTACAAGGTTTCAACTCCAAAGGGCCAAATTTGAAAACAGCACATCGTCTTGTCTTTGGGTCAATAATCTGCATTAATGGTGCAATGGCTCACACAGTCATGCTTTACAGTCCAAATAATAATAATAATAATGATAATAATAAACTTTATTAGATGATGATTTCAAGGATGAGACAGCAGAAATGATTAAAAGACATTGAAACAGTATTAGAGAGGTGCAGGCTTAAGGTAGGTAGGTACTGTAGGTAGTTAAAAGTGTGTTCCACAGCTTTGGGCCAGAACAACAAACGCTGCATGTCCTTTTTTGTAGCTATTGTTGGGAACTTCCAGTAAACTGTCAGTCGATGAGCGCAGTGTCTGTGTGGGCAAATAGTGATAACGTAAAATAGTGATGGAACTTGGTCCTCTTTGAAAATCAGCAGGAGGACTTTGAAGTCAATTCTAGATTTGACGGGAAGCCAGTGCAGAGCAGCCAAAACTGGAGTGACCTTAGTTCTCGTCAGCAGCCGAGCTATGGAGTTCTGAATCAGCTGAAGCCTTTGAATGGTTTTGTTGGTGGAGACCAGTAAAATCCAGTCGACTTGAAATAAATGCATGAATTAGTTTTTCAGCATCTCTCTTGATTGATTTCCATGTTGGTTTCTATGTTTCGAAGGTGAAAGAATGTTGTTTTAGTCATGTTATTTATGTGCGACTTGACGAGATCTTGATCCAGAACAACGCCAGGACCTTTTATCCATGGAGCTGATTTCCCCATATTTTTTGACAGCAGCTCTGGTTGTGTTTAACCTTGAAAAGTTAATTCGTGGATTTATTGCTCGAAGGTAGTTAGTGATGGATTCTACAGCTGCAGTTCCCGTTGGCTCGGCAGAGATGTAGTGTTGTGTAGAGTGTTGTGTGTCATTTGCATCGATCTGGAAACCAACATTGTGCTTTCTAATGATGTCACCAAGTGGCAGCATGTAGAGAAAGAAAGACAGTGGGCCGAGGCAGCTGCCTTGTGCAACACCATAACAGATGCCATATTTGTCAGATGCGTGATCTCCAAGGCTGACGAAGAACTTTCTCCCAATTTAACAGAAAAACCAACCAACCTTTCCAGACGAGTGATGAAAATGTCACGGTCAATTGTGTCAAAGGCTGCACTTAAATCAAAGAGGACAGGAATTGAGACCCTGTTTTTATGCCAATTCAGTCTGAGGTTTGTTCTCAAGCCGTAAACATAGACCCATACAAACTGACCTCAAACACACACACGCACACGCACACACACACACACACACACACTTTATTCTATGATGAAGTTGCCTTATATCTAAGCAGTTAAACACAGGGCCAAATGTGCAACAGTAAATGGGAAGACAGCGTGTGGATGAAGTTGCCAAACCTCCCTTTGTTGGTTCCAAATGAATAACACTGTTCTCCCCCCACCCGCTCCCCCAATCCTCTACGTCTCCTCCCTCTCCTGTGTCAGGTGTAAGTTCTTCAGTTTGACGGAGACGCCAGAGAACTACACAGTCGTCCTTGACGAAGAAGGATTCAAAGGTAACATACCAGCAGACACACATATCCTTATCCTTGGATACTTTGGCATCTGAAGCACTGTTACCATAGTAACCATAGTATGCGCTGTTGAACTCAAAACATACTGAAGGCAAACCTCAATATGACACTGCTCCAGGGGGGCGTTCTCTGAATGAGTGGAAATGGTGTGAATTGTATGTAAACACCAGAGCTGTAACCAGAACAAAACAGTGTTAAGCACCTCCGGTTACAAGCTGTCTGGTAAATTTCTAGAAACTTTCCATGCAAATGTATTTTTTAAATTTATAATTAAATTTTTATGCTTCGAAATTTTGGAACCATTCCATGAATTGCCAATTAAATAGCGCTAGCTATAGCTTTGTTTAGCCTCTGGGGGAACTGTACATTTAAATGCCAAGTTAACTAATATTAAAATAGTTTGCTTAAACTACTCATTCAGCACAAACTAAATCATGATAATAATAATAAAAAAAGCGATAGCAATAGTGATAATAAACAAGTATTTATTTCTGTCTGTCACATCCGTTAATGTCCAGATCTTCCTGTGTCGTTCCTTTTACACAGGTGAAGTAGATGAAGTAGATCTCACGTTGCCTCGGGCTCCTTCCATTTGTCTCGTTCTCCTCTGCTGTCCTTCAAACCCAGAGCTTATTTTAAGAGGGGGAATCTGGTGTAACACAGCCACCAGGGCTTACAGGGACAGTGTTGGTTTGAAGGGCAGTGAAGAAAAAGACAAAGCAGTTTTCACTCCGGCAGGTAGACCTATGTTGTCTCTTGTTAGCTGAGTGATAATTAGAAATGTTTATAATCAGTGTCCAGAAGGTTCTTTCCTCCTGCTTCAGTGTCACATCAGGTCGTCTAGGACGGCGAATGAAATATCCTGCTTTCCATTTCTGTCCACTGACCCAGGATGCTCAACCTTTGACCCTTTCTCAGACCAGTGGGAAGCTGCACATGTGTGTCACATGCAATGGTTGTTGTCGGGTTGTTGTGCTGCTGTGGTGGGCAGGCAGACATTTTACTTGTCTGGTATTAATAGCACGGGCCTTCTAGGTGTCCACGGAGGGTAAGTGAGTGTACATTATTACAACGAGAAGCAGTCATTTTTGTGGGGGGGGCGGTTACAACTTAATGAACATTAAGACACACCGCAGATAACATAAAGTTGTTGAGCAGCCCAGCAGCTCAACATAATAATGCTTTAAAGGCCGTTATTTTTCTCTCAGTCCTGGTTTTGGAGTTTTCACAGATTGTTCTTGTCACATCATCTGGGCAGAACTTGTGTGTGACACCCAGCCAGAGCTGCTCGCTATAAACCGTATCACCAGGAGGGAGGAGTTCTTCATTTATCGGTTCTTATGATATTTATAACTCATGTGAACATTCAAGTGACATTTTAAACCAAATCCTCCAGTAAAGAGATCTATCTGAACAACGTAGTGGTGTCACACTCCAAACCAACAGGGGGCGACGTATCACCGACAGTCAGTGTGTCCACTGCGCTGACATCATTACCCTGTGTTTCCAATAATGCAGTTTAATGAAGGGTTCACTGCCACCATCTTAAGTGAATTCTCTGAAGTGGACTTGGCCCATAATGCATTGTGATTTTTCCTTTGGTGCAAGAAAACACATCCACAGGCGGGTGACATCCAAAGAAGAGAATTAATATTTTTTCATATTTACGGCTGTAATAACTGTTGATTTCCAAGTGTCGACGTTCTGCTCAAGTATTACTGCTTCACATGGAGGGGTCTTACACATGCTCTCCTCCAAACTCCATCCAGAACTCCAGCCCTCGGAGCACCTCCAGGTCGAGAGCTCCATCTGGCTGCCGCTCAACGTGGTCTCCAATGGCAACGCCTCCAGCAGCTCTCAGGCCGTGGGCGTGACCAAGATTGCAAAGTCGGTCATCGCCCCGCTGGCCCAGCAACACGTCTCTGTTTTTATGCTCTCCACTTACCAGACCGACTTCATCCTGGTGGGTCCTCATGGTTTTTAGTCTCTAATGCACTGTCTGGTACTCACACACACACACACACACACTCTCACCCCCAGCCAATCTGCGCTGGCAAGCACCTCGTAAAAATTAAAAGAGGCACTCACTCTGAGCTTATGCATAATTAAGAGACGTCTGACGCAACTTTTCAAACTCTCATAATGTACAAAAACAGTGTCATCTGTCAGAGCAGCAGACAAAAGAAGCACCAGTCGATTGTGCAGCCAAGGTATTAATACCAGCCAGATGGCACGAAAAGTTAGTTGATGTACTACTTGTAAACGCCTTTAGGTTGGCAGAAATAGATAATACCTTAAGACGCCTGTGTCAGCAAAGTCCTGTGAGCTGGTGTTGGACCGTGCTCTGAATAGCAACATACATACACACACACGTGCTGTTTATATGTGTGTGTGTGTGTGTGTGTGTGTGTGTGCGCGTGCGCGCGTCTGATTTCACACGATTAACGTTCCACATCTACTGTGTCCGGTGCAGGTGAGAGAGAAGGACTTGTCCGTGGTGGTCGGCACACTGGAGGAGGAGTTCAACATCTACAGAGAGGTGGGAGGAGAGTCCGTCCCCGTGCACTGCCAGGATGTTTCCAACGGCCTCCAGAAGGACGCCAAAGAGGGTAGGAGCCCCCGCCTCGCCTAGTTACCACCGCCAAGGAGGTTATGTTGTCTTTCAGCAAAAGATTGATTTTAAAGAAATGTTCAGGAAATGCTGATTATGGAAAGGAACAGATGATTAAATGTTGTGCATTCTTAATTATTATGAGATGGGGACATTTTCAGCATCTGTGTAGAACGCCACAACAGCAGCAGTGGACTGTCTCTGTGGACCGGTGGTTGGTTTGTCTGTTGTCTGTTAACACAAAGGTCGGGGGTTGGTGCCCACCCGGGGACAGAGGGTTGGTTTTAGTTTTACTACTGAAATGAAATGAAGAACAAAAACATTAGAGCTGAGGTCATGGTTTGTGTAACATGGTCGCTAATGATGTTTTGAAATAACTCTTTGACTATTAGTGACAAAATCATGTTTTGATCAGTGAATCAGTGAATTTATCAGAGGAGATCAATGAATGGAGGACGATGATATCTGGTGGAGCTGATATGGTTCTGACAGAGGTGAACACCTATATTTGTATGTTAAAGGCCGTGTGCTTTGAGTGTTCATCAGCTGTGACTATGATTTCTTGTCATGTGCACACAGATGTTTATCAGGATGAGTCGGCCACAGTGACGATTGAAAAGAAGCGTGTTTATGGCTGGAGGAACCTCAGGGCACCTCGAACGAGCATTACCGCGTGACAGAAACATGCAAACAATGCACACACACACACACACACACACGTCAACTGCACTGACTGCTTCTTCCTGACTAGAAACGTTCTACAACTGCAAAACTGTGAGGCTGATTAAACCCCGGTACAGATGGAGAGTGTTCCGTTCTTTTCAGTTCAAGAAACATCAAACACGGAAACACGTGTACTCTTGGAGATGTACCGGTATGTGTAGGTATAAAAATGCTGGGACATGTGTGTTGAGTATTTGGTCCATCTCTGTCCCTCCTCGTCCAGCCCTTCAGCCGACGGTTCACCCGGTGCTCATCCCCCAGAACCAGTTCTGCGTCATGTCTCTGGACCCGGACACGCTGCCGTCCATCGCCACCACACTCATCGATGTCCTTTTCTATTCCGGCAGGTGAGTCGCCGCCGCCTCACACTGCTGCAGTACTCGTGTAAGCCACAGGGTGGCAGCACTTGACCCAGCCTCATCAGCGATGAATGTGCACTGATTATATTGATGTATTTCTTACATCTGACTTAATTCATGGTGGTTTTTAGTAAATATGTTATTTTTAAATCCACAACATTACACTCAGCTACTGGACAGACAAAATTCATTCCTTCAGTAAAGTACCACGACACATCAGGCAAACAATCAACAACGGGGAGACGGAGAGATAAAAGCTCAAATACAACAAAACATTGGTGTAGATGATATCAGACACGCAGCCTAGAGACACAAATTGTAAAGGGGTGACCGAGTAATCCCTGAACACACAGAGAAATGCTGGTCATGACTGCACTTGTCAAATGAAAATAATGTTTGTACTGCGCTCATCTGATTCCTCAAAGGCAACATGAAAGACAACAGTTGATGGACATCAACTCAAACACACATCCTCTTGAATGTAGAGGGGCGGGACAGCGGCGACACACACATGCAGGAGTCCCGTCTGGGCTCCGGCGTCGCTGCTCTGTGGTGTTCTTACAGGTGTCTCTTCTTTTCTAGTCCTAAAGGAGACGCACACTTGTCCCCGAGCCAGGACTTGGACTGTATCAAGTTCTTCTCCTTCTCCCTCATCGAAGGCTACATCTCACTGGTGATGGACACGGAGGCTCAGCGACAGTACGTTCTCAGCTGCCCACAGCAGTTCCAGAACTCGTTCTAGAACGTTCCACATTAGTGGCCTATAATTGGATGTCGCTGTTTAACAAAATTTGATTAACTATAATACTAAAGAGAGAGTGTTTTCTGCCTCATCAGTGCCTGATATCTTTGCTTCAGGTTTCCTGCTGATCTTCTCTTCACCAGCTCCTCCGGGGAGCTGTGGAGGATGGTGCGAATAGGCGGACAGCCGCTGGGCTTCGGTAAGGCTGCTTCTTCTGCACGTGGATATAAACAACACCGTCCACGGTGGTGCGTTCAGGAACCATAATTGCAGCATGAAGGGTCACAGGGGACCAGTCTAATTGCTGAAGGTTTCATGAATTTGCAGCCATTACATTATTGTTCGCTCACGAACGTTAAAGACGTCGTCAAGTTGAGTGAATACATGATGGTGGGTGATATACCGATGCGTGTCGTCTAATTTTCTCCTTCACTTTCTGTGTGTTCGTTTAGATGAATGTGGTATCGTCGCCCAGATTTCTCAGCCTCTGGCCGACAGCGACATTTCGGCCTATTACATCAGCACCTTCAGCTTCGACCACGCTCT
>CAAKHB010000530.1:282073-300339 GCA_901007665.1 Aeoliscus strigatus
GGGGGGGGGGGGGGGGGGGGGGTCCAGCAGAACGTGTGGCACCAAAGTAGAAGACGTGTGAAACAAATGAGGAACACATGATACAGATATTCTGATATTCTGATTCGTATGAAGACGGCTTTAGTCATTTGTCTTTACCAGAAAAAGTAGGTCGCACGTACTGAAATCACCAATAACCGAGAAGAAGCAGGGAAGGATATGTCAGACGGTTGTTTTTACAGCTTGATATCTAATAATTTACATCTTTGTTCAGTTTGTTGCCTTTATCTTTTTTACTGTAGCGTAAATAGTGAGCGCTACTAAAAACTGTAAGTCCTGTGTGTCTGCTTCCTGGATAGTTAACGACCAACAACAGAGGTTCTATCCATCAAATGTCACGCTTTTGTTTTGTTCCAACAGCAGATGAAGTCAAACTAGGTTGTACCCTGACAACGGACACAACGGGGGGTTGAAACCCTACAGTGTCTGACCTCCGAGCGCTGACTGCTGCTCCACTGGCTGCTCCAGGAAGGTCTTCAAATGCCGCAGGATGTTCTGCTGCCTCAGGAAGTAAAGGATTTTCTTTGCATAGTATTTCAGAGTCAAGCTTTTCCTGGAGAGAGCGAGAGAGAGAGAGAGAGAGGCAGCGTCAGGAAGGACTCACACAAAAAGGACAAAGCGAATGCCAGCGTGTTGCTCTCACTTCTGATCTGAGTTGAGTATGAAGAGCAGCTCGTCTTCACAGAAGTGCTCTGGCATGCCGAGTGACTCGAGCTCTGCGAAGCTGTCGCCCAGAACCTGGCCAACGCAAGGCTGAGATGCAGATCTCTGGGTTAGCGTGGAACACAAGTGAGCTCACCTTCTCTTCCTGTTTGGTAACACATGCTCGGACCTGTCAATCAAACACTTAAGACGTAATAAGTTGTTACTTACAACTTCTGTGAAGAATCTTTTGGAGATCGACTCGACCGTCCTTCTTATTTGAATACCCACTCGATGGCGTGTTTTGTATTCTCTGAGCCAGTCGCAGCTCTCGTTCTGACGGTAAAACCTCTGCAGCCTCGGCCATCTGCACAGGAAAGCGGGATGTTTCTTCGATTGACACTTTGGAGTTTAAGTGAGAGTAAACAGTAAACTGCACCACTGATCAACTCTGAGCTGTTAAATGTAAACTATTTTAAAAAAAACATGAATTTATGATTATTTCTATTATGATTGAAAATGGCTTTTTCTCCTAATAAAAGCCTGTCATATCACTTCCACTGATCTCTGCTTTGACCTTATGGTAATCCACATTCGCCTCCCGTCTAATTGCCATGGCAACCAGATGTTAGGTTGTTTGAGATACAGGTTTGTTATCTGACACACTGTCAGAAGACTGAAGTCACACAAATCTCACTTTCACAAGTCAATCACATACATTTGCTTTGCTAGCTTCATATATAAATGTATATATTGCAAAGACATAACATTAACATGGATAATCGTTTTACAGTCAACGTTTTCCTTTTAAAACACAGGAATAACCTGTTACTGAAAAATCTGCGAAGCTGCAAATGCTAAAAATGAGTAAAATTCCACCAGGTGCTCTGGTCACCAGGTAAACTGGGGCACTGGCCTGGAGGTTTTGGTGCATGAGCACATCCACTGACAGCTGCCTGGGACTTCCCTGTACGTCCATATTTACTCTACAGCTCACCGGACGCATCGACAGGGAACGGGGCTTCTGTAGAGAGCGCTGGAAATACACCACAAGCCAGAAGTCCGACGGTATAAACACAAAACAATGTGGTCACCTGAGTCTGTACTGATATCCCCAGACCTTCCCTCTGCCGTGGCAAACGTCATGGAGGCGCTGGCAGCAGCAGGACACGTTACATATATCGACATGCTTAAGAACGGAGAAGCACAGGATGTGTTCGAGCAATTCGGTCGGCAGGTCGGTCAGTATTTTTGCTTGGTGGTCAGATGTAATCCCGTTTAGACTTCGGTGGCCCTCTCCGGCAATAGACGTCGCCATCTTTACTGTTTACCCCCGATTACCTCATCGTTCAGGCACCGCCTCTTTATGTCGCAGGGGCTGGGTCAGGGGCGGGGCTTAGTGAAATACTGCAGTATGATTGGCTGTTTGTGCAACAGGAATCTCGGTGGTCATACCATGTCTATGGTCGTACCGCTCCTGCTGTCACAATTCGGATACGGTACTTTCAGAAATTCTTCAGCAGGCTTTACAGGGTATGAAATGACTCTGCTGTCAGTGACACATCACAACTATCTTTCACTTCAAGCATTGTGTCATTGTGTATTGGGCATCGAAACAACTTTCGGAATAAAGTGTTCTCAACTTATGAGAAAGTGAATGTTAAAAAATAACTGCAATAAAAACAGAGTTACTTGATTAATTTTGCCTCTAATGTCATCTTATGTTGAAAACTACCACATTCTTCATGCGCTCAAAACTACCATACAGAGGACACTCGTTTTACTAATTTAGATAATGTCCCTCGTGAACTAAAGCTGAAATTTACAATTTTGGAAGGTTCGTGAACGCGCCATTGCTTTCTGGACGTCGTGGACCGAGATCGCTAACAAATTAGCAGCAGACATGCTAATATCTGTTTCTGTCCGAATGCTTCAGCCTCAGTATCACACCTCTTCTTGAGGGTTTGACGGGACTGACGACTCATCGAACGTTAAGTTTAATGGGGTTTTCGTAAAGAAAGTTCACATTCTAACGCAGGAAAGTGATGTCGTGTTTTGCCATTGCGCTAACTAACCTGGTTCTACTCAAGTAAAGCTAAAGTTAGCAAGAAGCAGTGGACAGTACGTAACGTACGTAGCACATGCAAAGTGAAAATAACTGCAGTAATATAACAGCAAGTGTGAATGAAGCATTCACACACCAAGAGGATGTGTGTAAACGCCTCATAAACTTTCATGGAAGTTCCATTTTACATCCACGACCGAGCTGTCTTCAAGCTGACGCGTCACATTGTTACCACTGGATGCCAAGTTACTCATCTACCCGTAGGATGCCTTGACTGACTTTGACGCGATCGACAGCGCTTGAATTGTGGAATTTAGCCGTTCGCCATGGCAAGCACCTTAGCGGCGAAGATGGGCTTTAACTCGCTGTTGAGAAAACAAGCCAAGAACTTCAGCGTCAGGATCTGCACCATGGAGTCAGACATGGAGTTCAGCTGTGAGGTGTGTATGTGTGCGACATATATTCCAGTCCTCTGCTTTTGCACTGACCAAAGTTTCCAACAATCGATCGATGCATGGTTGTGGTCGGGTTTCGTTGCCTGACGGTAGATGGCAGCAAAGAGCTGGTAACACACATCAGTGCAGCAGTGAGTCTGTGCTCTGGACCGTCCAGTATCGTCTACTTCTAGTATGTCTGTCCTATGCGGCAGGAACGCTTCAGTCAAAACCAGTGAGAGCTCTCTGGGGTCTGCATCACCTCTGTGTTCCATAGGCGATAGTCATGTTTTATAGCAGGCAATTACACAAACAATAGAATAGAACAGTATTTTATTGTCATTGCACTGTGGAGGTACAATGAAATTAAAGGTGATCTCACAGAAAAGAAACAAAGACACCACAATAATAGGGACATAAAAAAAAAACATCAGAAAAAAACAATACAAAAAGAGGCACTTACAAACCTATACATCTGAAATCTGTAGCCTTTTCTGTTGATTGACACAATGTTCATTGTGTCATTGAAGGTGAAGCACAGAGAGCTTCCCCCCAGTCTTGTGTATAATCATTTGCTGGTTGTTATTGACATCTCTACACATGGCAGGTGATTGCTTGCAGTTTCAACTCAGATGAACAATAAACACACTTGACAGTACCTTGCGTGGCTGGCTCAGAGGCATGAGATGAAAGAGTGACTCCCTCTGAGCTCTTAGCTGGATGACAAACATGTATTACTCCCTGCTGTGGACCGGTGACTATCGTGAAACTTTATTTAGAACTACAAGAGCCACTCAGGGTGTGCCCACTTATTCAACCTTAAAGATTCAGTAATTAATGCGTCTGTTTTATGCTAATTCATACACAAATTGTGCAAAATTCATTGTCACTAGTACCTGGTAAAAGACTAAAATGAAATGGTGCTGGAAGAAATGAACAGTCCATATCAGTATGTTTTGGTTATTCAGATGTCATTATTCTGAGATACTGAATTCTATTCTATTCGTAAGATACTGAAGAGTAAGATACCGACCTGTGATTGTGTTTCAGATCAAGTGGAAGGGAAAAGATCTTTTTGACTTGGTGTGCCGAACTCTAGGACTGAGAGAGACGTGGTTCTTTGGGCTCCAGTACAGTATCAAAGACACAGTAGCTTGGCTGAAGATGGAGAAGAGGGTGAGTTATAAAAAAAAAAAAAAGAAAAGAAAAGAAACCTGTTATAGATGCTGGTCATGTGAAAATGTTAACGTATTCAGTCTATTACTGCAGGTTTTGGATCAGGAAGTACCAAAGGAGGAACCACTCACCCTGTACTTCCTGGCCAAGTTCTACCCAGAAAATGCAGAAGAAGAGCTTGTGCAGGACATCACACAGCATCTGTTCTTCCTTCAGGTAAGAAAATGTCACACACTACCTGGTGCCTGGTTTGGAATAATCAGAAAATGTTTTTTCCAGTGTCAGTTGTAATCCCCTTTGTCTCCCACTATTTTAATAAAATGTTGGGTTATGATCAAATTAGAGTTAAAGATGCTGAGATTCTCTTTAGGAGTGACCAGGATGGACAGGATTAGGAATGAGGTCATCAGAGGGACAACACAGACAGGAAGGTTAGGAGAAAAAGATAGAGAGGCTAGACTGAGATGGTTTGGACATGTGCAGAGGAGGGACAGTGGATACATTGGTAGGAGAATGTTAGAGATGGAGTTGGAGGTAGGAGACAGAGAGGAAGACCAAAGAGGAGGTTTATAGATGCAGTGAGGGAGGACATGGAGGTAGTTGGAGTCAGAGTAGAGGATACAGAGAACAGGGAAAGATGGAAATCGATGATTCGCTGTGGCAACCCCTGAAGAGGGACAAAGCTGAAAGAAGAAGAAGAAGAAGAAGAAGAAGAAGAAGAAGAAGAGTTGGGTTATGATCAAATACGTTCCAAGCCAATGACCGAAGAAAGGACAGCATGCTAACATGATCCAAAACACAGGTCGAGACGTTTCCAGCTATCCTTTGGGCCGGTAGAGGGAGAGCCTTTCCAAAGACAGTACGATGGCTGAACATACAGCACCTCTCCATGTCTGTGGCACCCAATGCAAATATACTGACACACTTTGATGACACAGCATCAGGACCAATTCAGGGTTGTCTTGTCAAGGACTCTGGAGGAGAACCAGCAGTCAGCCACAGCGGCGGTGTGATCTACTGTACACTCTACCTCCTTCCCTAGGGACATGGTGGCTTTCCACAGTAGACCAATAATAGTACTAATATTACACACCAAACGTTATCGTGATGTGATGTTGTCTATTATTCTGTTGTTGTTGTTGTTGTTGAGCACCAGAGACTCTATAATTCACCACCCCCCACACACACAAGTTGTCCTGGTCAGATTGTGTGCAGCCATGTGGAATCTCACAACATAGTTAATACACTCTGGGGGTGGGGGATTCCTGCAGATCCTGTCACACCATCGTTGTGGTGGGAGATTAGATTTGTAACTGTGCTCTCATCATCCAATGCCAGCAGCCCTATTTATCAATTACCAACTGGGCTTTTCAGGTTCACTTATTGGCTCAGTAACATAGAAACGCCGTGGGAGGCTCCTTCCCCGTGGCACCGCCATCATATCCAGCCTGCTGGGCTGCGTCGCTCTACAGCTTTAGAAATCAGTGTGTGCGCACTCACCATTTAGGTACAGCCACTTAAATTCTTAAATTGTATTAAAAAAAAAAAGTCCCTCGTAGATTTGAAAATGTGTGTATTTTTGAGGGAGACTGAGAAAAGATAATGGCTGACAAACTACTGAGCGTTTCGAGCCTCAGCTACGAAGGAGAGACAAATACAGCGGTGTAGTGCATCACATCGCCTGTCTGCTTATTACATCGCCCTCATTAATTCCCAGAATGTCAGGAGCAGGCCTCTGTTCAGATAATGTCACAGGCATGACAGCTGGATTAGCGTGTATCAGAAATGATCACCGACCTGGATACAAACAAACACACACACACACACACACACACACACACAAGCGGTTAGGTGCCTCTGTCGTCTGCAATCTTCACAGCAACATAGTCTCATTTGTAAAGCAGACTGAGGCCCCTGTCACTTACTGCGCCCGCTGATTAGGGGCCGTCACCTCTGGCTCCACACCTTTTTGTTTGAAAGGAGACCAGAGCATGACGGGCTGTGCTGATGATAAGGTTTGAAGCATTAAATTGTCCACTTAAGCCTCCAACCTTTTAATCCAGCTCTGTGTCGGCAATATTCATTTTGGGTTGAATGAATTTAACAGGTGATGAGAAGAGGCATTTTAATGTGTGTGTGTGTGTGTGGGGGGGGGCATTGTTAAAGGGGGATTTCCTCTCATGTCGGGGTGTCATGTTATTACCATAAGTCAACACTTGTTATTGAAATGAACCATCCTCATGTAGCGCTCAAGCTTGAACCATCTCTGATGAATTCACAAACAACTTGGGGAAAACAAGATTAACATGAAAAACATGCCTTTAATTCTGGTTGTGAGCCTTTCCAGAACTTTGTGTCACAGCATTTTGCTCTGCTGACTAGCAAGCTCGCGTTCTTGGAGCAACTTAAGGATGATGTGAAATTGAGTTGGCTTAGGTACAAAGTTGCTGGCTCAGTGTCTAATAGGTCCCCATGTGGCTGTGATACTTAAGTCTGGCTGTATTTATTTGGCCAAGTTTGCCTCTTTTCCCCACACCCATTAAAAAAAAAGTACTTGTTGAAAGTTTATTTACACAGTTTGCAGCATACAATAACTTTGTGGCAAATAAAAAATTGTCTTCTGATAAGACTCTTGGTGGTCAAATTGCAAAATAGGGCACAGTGAATATAGTATAAATGATATAATATAAATTGGGGAGATCTGTCAGTCACTTTAAACTCCCAGTGTCAGAACATCCTGTCTCTGCCACTAGGAACGGTGACAGGCTCCTCCCACAATCTGTCATTTAGCTGCTGACAAACGACCAAATGGCAAGAAGTCGACATCACTGGTGTTCAATCGATTTTTTTTCTCATTTGGAAAGGTTAAGAGAGAATCTTTGCCATTTAGGTGCTGTCGTACATATGATATTCCTCAAAGCTGATAATAATTCCTCCCTCGTCAGGTGAAGAACAAGATCCTGGAGGAGGAGATCCACTGTCCCCCTGAGGCCTCGGTGCTGCTGGCCTCATACGCTGTCCACGCTAAGGTAAGGTCTCTTTTTGGATCTCACAGCATCATATGTGTATTCGAGGTGCTGTATGCAATTCATTGGTGGACCCAAAGTCTGTGGAAATAAAAAAAAACTTCATAAACTTGCAGTGATCTCAGCCGTTTTGGTTGAAGGCCCACCATCTCTGTGAAATTCCCCAGGAGAGATGGGGAGGGCGAGGTGCAGCTTTTTGACAGATGGACAAGGTCCACTGAGGCTGGAGTTCTACCTCCAGGACTTGGTGCTGAGCCCTGAGAGTCTTTCCCATGCTAATTTAACAGGCCCAGGCTGAAAGAACCCGTGCAGACAGTGAGACTCACTGTTAGCATCTTTCCTCTGGAAACAGGAAGAAAAAAACAGGCATATCAGTCCTTATTTGATCTACAGGCCACTTCGATTAGAGCCAGTATACGCAAATGGATGGTGTACGGTAAAGCGAGGATGGGATCTTGTTTAGCTGCTGAGAGCTTTTTGGCACACGTCCCTTTTCTTTTCGTCAGTTGTTATTGTGTAAAGCCACCGTGCAGAATGACAAGTGGAGTATGTCACCCTGTGGGTTCTACTCTGGTACACCGGCTCCTCCTCAACCATTACATCGCCCCACGCAGGAGAACAAGACTGTAGTCCAAGACCACATTCATGTTTTAACGGAGGATTTTTTCCCCCCACTTTTTGAGTTACAGCTCTGCTCAGATATGGACAGCTGCATCATGCCAAGCCACAAATGACATCGGAGCCACCGTCTACGTTTCACGTTTTTTTTTTGGTCCTTTGTTTTTGTGCAATTCAGAATTTGATTGAAATATTAAACAAAAGTAACTTTTGCACTTCTAAGCCTTCTTATAAGAACACTGAATGTGAAAGGGCTTATCAACACATAAACCATTGGTAAGTTTGGCTACAAAATGAGAGCAGATCAACAGCCGTCTGAGAGGCAAAGGAGACTCCAATTTGCACATTATAAATGTTACAGTTAAGTTTATTTGTAAAGCACTTTTCATACATTAACAACGCAGCACAAAGTGCTTTACAAAAATAAAAACATTCAACTTAAATACAACAGGACAACACCTCACCCCCACACACATACAGAGATCTACTCATCCTCCAGCTTGCTTGCTCACATGTGCACACACCCACATACACACATAAACAGACGCAATCACTGTGTACTCTATATTCACTTTAGTAAGTCATTGAAAACATTCAAATAAAACCATCAAAGTTGAGCACTCATAAATCCCTTTAATGTTTATGAACCATGTGTTAGCAGCACTAAGTGTCCTGGTGAAAATGTTCTTGTTAGTAGAGGAGATAATTCCAGAATGTGGCTTTTAACACTGTTATAATGTGATTGAAGAGAACATGAACGACTCTGTGTGCATGTCTGTCCATCTATGATCTCCTGGCAGAACCTCCAGTGCAACAGGTGGGTTCTGACAGCGAATTTTAAGAAAAGTTAGACAGTAAAAATCCAAAGAACCGGGATTTTAAGGGGTGTGAGGAGCAAATGGGCCTGAATGCTGTCAGGAGTCACCGTCTGTCGCAGGTAGCTACGTCATACTTTCAATCTGACCCTCTTCGAGCTGCGTCCTGTGCTCTTTGGAGTAAAAATGTGGATTGCTGTGATATATATTGTAATCTGTCAGTATGTTTTTGTTTGAGAGCAAACCAATCTTTTTTTTTTCAGCTTTAGGTTGATTGATAGTGGGGAAGGAACCACAGAGATGTTTCCTCGCTGGTAGCGTTCACAGAGTCGGCACACACTTGGGTTGTATGTGCGTCGGTTGTGTTTGTGTGTGAGACGGTGCGAGGAGGGGGATTCTGCTTGCGACTCAATCTGGTTATATCCTTAATGAACCGTACATAACTGAAAATCAATGTGTGTCTGTCAGCGTCGATGTTGTCGCCGGCCTGCGTAAATGAATTGGAACTCGGTGATTGTTTTTGTTTCTAAGGTTCCTAAGATGGTTGCAGCCAGTAATCTGAAGAAGCATCGGCTGAACATCTGTCGGACAGCTGAGCCTCAGTGGTTTGGCCAGAAAGCGCTGATGAAGGTCTAATCGTTGTTTGCTGTTGCAGTGTGAGCGATTCGTCACAGAACAGAACGAGAAAAACATGTTTACTGTGGCAGCTCGTTTCATTCGTTTGCTCCAGTCGCGGTGGTGCTGGAGCCGATCCCCGCTGTGAATCCTGTGAACGGCAGGATCCACCTGCAGCTCATTTATTAGGTCAATTTGTAATAACTAGATAGTAACTAACAAAGTGAAAGTACATAATTAGTAGGAGGAGGAAGAGAAACATTAAATAAACGCGACAGGAAAGACAAAAATCAACCTAAAAAAGTTTTATTCATCTGTTTACATGTTCTTAACAATTAGAGGACGCTGCATATTTATATATGTATATATTGTTTGTTCATTCAGTGGGAATCGACTATTGAGTGTTTAATGTATTCCAGTTGTCGTCATCATTATTCTGAACATAGTTATCACTGATATTCCTCATATCGTACAGGACTACGTCACCGCTCCATAAGAAAAACCTGTATTTTTCAGGGTTAATTAACTATTCACTTTAATTGTAAATGTGTATTGAAACAACAACAGTCTGTGTCTCAGAATCTGTTGAGTAGTCATTGCTGCTGATGATAATTGTCAAAGACCTGTCTCTGGGAATCGGTGGCTACGATATTTGGAGGGAAGTCACATGAGATCAGAACGTATCCAAGGACACATATCAAAATACCTGCATGTTCTCTATCACATCTGTACCTGTCACAAACAAACAGGTGAGGGAAGAGTATCTAATTAAATGCCCCGCAGCGCCTGCACTTTGTCAGCCCCTGGTGTTCCAGGCTTTCTGCTGTTTGTGGCGAGTTAATAAGATGCACATGTTCTCAGTTCTGTTTGCTCATGTCGGAACGGATGCTGCTGAAATTGAATAAAAACACACAACAACAACAGTAAACGCAAGTTGACAACTAATCGATCCAAAGTGGATAAGTGTTTTGAAAATAATTGAGTATTGTGGGAATGGTCCATTTGAGTAACATGTCTGACTCACCCAATGTAGGAAATATATATATTGCCTGCCTTACTGTAGTTTTTTTCACTTTTATCTATTTGCACAGTATTAAAACAATTGGCATTAAAATAATCATCAACAACAACAAGGTTTTACAAGGTATCTCAACTAGATATTCGGTCAAAAAATAGAAAGATTTAGGATTACCTATGAAATAAACATCAATAAAATACAAAATAGGTGTGTGTGTGTGTGTGTGTTCTTATTTCAACCAAGATTTCAGCAAAATAAAAACAAAATAGACACAGATTTGGTGACAGATTATAAGAACATGCATATAGATAAGCATTCAGGTTAACCTAGTTGCATATATTTGCTCCGTAAATGTTTAATTCATGTGCCTCCAGTTTCTATCGTAGCCAAAAACAGCGTTCCCACTTTCGCTCAGTTCAATCTCTGTTTGGTAACATATAGATATACAATTTGTACCCCATGATGACACGTTATAAGCCTCTGCCTCTCTGGACCGATCAATTGCACCGTCTCCCAACAACTGGGCCACTGGGTATGTGGTGTGCGTTAATGAGCTCATGGCAGACCGACTTCCATTCGTTCTCCGCAGTGCCGTCTTCTCACCGCTGCGCTGGTTTCATTTCATGAACAGCTCCCAGGAGAGACGTCGTCTGGCCTCTTGTAAGAGCCGGGGTGAACAGCGGCCATTATTCTGCGCTCATTTTAATCCATTTCCTCTCTGTTACAGTACGGCGACTATGACCCCAACGTGCACAAGCCTGGCTTCTTGGCTGAGGAGGACCTGCTGCCAAAGAGGGTGAGTGATGGTTTCTAACTCATGATATCAACAGAAATCATACGTAAAATCATTAACCCCGACTTCCATACGTGACCTCCGACAAGAAGGCTGGCACTGTCTCTATAAGAGCTCATGAATATTCTTATGTGCCTCTATCCTTTTCAGGTGATCAACTTGTATCAGATGACTGCAGAAATGTGGGAGGAGAGGATCACGGCGTGTTACGCCGAGCACAGGGGCAGGACGAGGTAAAAACGGACACTTCAGGTGTGGGTTCACGTGATGAATGTGAGTGACTGGTAACTTTTATTACTAATAATGACATTTCCTGTCAGCTTATAGCTGATTCGTTAATGGATTTTGTTTCTTTTTTTCATGTAATATGTAAAAAAAACAAACAAACATTTATATGTTGTGGTGAAATGAATTGCTTTCATGAATTTTAACAGGAAAAAAAAAATTAAAAAACTCGGCGGTTGCACTTTGCTCTGTCAGTCAGCTGATCTAAGTTGAAAATGGATAGCGAGTAAGTGTGAGGGATGTCGAGTGTATAAACTCCTGTGGGTGGAAAGTTTTGGGCTGGAAATTGAGGCTGAAAGCCAGCAAACTCAGTGGTAGGCAAAGTAATAATTGAGTCACCGCTACTGATCAATAAGCCTTCTGGGAGGGATCCATAAGTGGCATTTGAATTGTTCCATGTTGCACAGTAAAGGGGGCAACAAAGGGAGATTATATGAGACTTACTGAATGTGCCGAAAGTTATGTGAGCGTCCTGCTGCACACCTAGAATTCATGTAGCGTCAAGCTAATCTCCTGATTAAATATGCTGGTGTGACCTGACAACAATTCACCATGCCTATTGCATTTGGACCAAAACAAATAGTTCCATCTCTTTCAAAAATATAACCTAAAGAAATAAATTAAATTTGAAAATATTTAAATAGTTTAACATGTTTCTTTATAGTCAATTCACTGTGCATGCACTACAAAAAAGCACAATACATGTTATATTTCATGAAAGTTTCACTCCTTAAAATGTCCTCTGAGCCTCTTGCCAACCTAGTGTAGTTTATTTGGCAATAAACGCTGCACGTCAAACATGAAACGCACTCTTCTTCTCGTGTTCAGTTGTGCTGAGTTGACCCTAAAATCGTACTAAATCTGCCTGCCCGGCTACAGAAAGAGAACAAGATGATGCGTTTGTTTCCAGTACCAGTGGTGAGGCACAGACTTCGTTCCTTCAGTCTGACCTCAATAGCCTGTTAGCGATTTATAGTCGGGTTTTGTGTTTTCACTAGAGAAAGAGCTGTGTGAGTTTTTATAGATCACACAACATGACAGATGCTGCACACAAAGGCAGAGGAAACATGGTCTGATCTCGTTCTTCTCCCCCACTTCCTCCTCCCTCTTCCCTCCTTCCCTTCCTAACTTCCCCATTCCCTTGGATCGCTCTCTGTCTCTGTCTGTCTGTCTGAACCAGGGAGGAAGCTGAGATGGAGTATTTAAAAATAGCTCAGGACCTGGACATGTATGGCGTCAATTACTTTTTAATCAGGGTGAGCCAATGCTTCGCTATAACTTTACAAAGGCTTAGAGATTAGGAGGCAATTCCAATCATGGTGTTATAAAAAGATGTGGTGAAAAATGGAAAGCTGACTCTTCGGTTCTGTCTGAACTTTGGAAATGATACACGGCTGCTTTGTCTGATGTTTCCTAAGGATTTGTTATAATGAAAGGAAACCTGTAACAAATAATAAACAGCACTTGCAGTGGCCCTGGCCTTGATGGATGCAATCTGTAAAAGGCCGAGACATTTAGAAATACCACCAACAAGTCAACCTCAGCTCAAGTAATTCACCATAGCGTAATGTTTCAAGTAAACAAGACTGCATATACCCCCTCAGCCCAGCTCTAACTAATAGATTAGACAAGATGCCGCCACCTGTGACATACAGGTACAAATAAATGTAGAGTGCTCCTGCTGCTGGTAACCACTCTCCCATAAAAAGGAAAAAAAAAATCTCTATTTCCTCTGCTGATGTCCTTTAGAATAAAAAGGGAACAGATCTTCTTTTGGGAGTGGACGCCTTAGGCCTGCACATCTACGAGCCGGACAACAGGCTCACACCCAAGTGCTCCTTCCCCTGGAATGAGATCCGCAACATCTCCTACAGTGACAGAGAGGTTGAACTTTCAGTTTTCTGTTGCAATCGTTAACTTACGTCATCAAGTAAGGTCATGAGAATCCTGTATAGATCATTGAAGTCGGATTCATCAGATGAGTATACTGATGAATTGATAATATTGTTTTCTGATTCCTATTTTTAAACTCTATAGTTAATACAATATGACAATGAATTTATATAATGACATAATAGACATGGTTTCAACCACACCTATTCCACCATGTTTCCACAGTGAAAGTGTGTCATTGTCCAGTGTTTTGATGGAAAGTCCCGGATTCTTCTCTCCTTCTGTGTCTAGTTCACCATCAAACCTCTGGACAAGAAAACAAATGTTTTCAAGTTCAACTCCTCACGGCTGCGAGTCAACAAGTTGGTGAGCTCCGTTTCAGTGAGAAGCTGTTGGGTGTGTGGCTCATAAACTCTCCTCTGCTGCCTGCGTCCAGCAGTTCAACAGTTCACAAACCCTTCTCCTTCCAGTCTTTTACTGAATGTTCAGGATGAATGGATGTTTTAAGAAACACTGGACATAGTTGTTGGCTTCAAGCCAGCATACAAAGCCCTGTCATGCTTTTGTTTCTCTTCCACAGATCCTCCAGCTGTGCATAGGAAGCCATGACCTGTTTATGCGCCGGCGGCGAGTGGACTCTTTGGAGGTGCAGCAGATGAAGACTCAGGCCAGAGAGGAGAGGGCCAGGAAACGGGTCAGGAAACCCTACAAAGCCTTTACTCAGTACCATGTTTACCTTTTTTTATTATAAAACTGTAGCAAATCCAGGAAAACGCAATTTAACATGCTGCCTGGTGGATTTAAGGCTAAATTAAAAAAAAAAATGTGTGCGCTTTTCTTCCTTTTTGAACTTACACCATTGTTTATCTGACCAGTGCAAAGACGGTTCCAGCTTATACTCTTATGACCCAGTGCAAAAAAAACTGAACCTTTTTTTTTTGTCTTTTAAGTTTTCATTGCATTTTCATTTTTTAACTTTTCATTTTACATATTCCAACAGCTCAGACATACAATGCTACAATGAACCCCTGGTGCATGGTACCTCTATATAAAATGCCAATGCCAGTACAGAGAAATTCACACAGTAAAATTATTCTCACCAACATCTCATCACATGACACTGTTTCTGTCCTATCTTCAATCCACTTGTTCCAGTCTGGTGGGGATGTACTTTTCCATAACCTGAGGATATTTCGGGCTGCTGTTACCACACCCACCTTTATGACTTCAGAGTCATGTTTGACACTCCCATTATTTGTGTTTGGTCACCCACTGAGCATAATCGTGGTGAGACGGGATCTACCAGATTACATTCCCATAGCACATGTAGGAAAGTCCCCTCCACCGTTCCACATTTCCATCAGAGATGATCAGGTGATAAGAGAACAAATATGGAGAGAGGAGGGGTACACGACATTCCTTCCTTCTCGTCACTCACGCTGACAACTGAGAAAAATATATCAGTTGAACAAACCAAGGACCCTTATCCCCGCCTGTGTTGCTCAGATGGAGAGGCAGCGCCTGCAGCAGGAGAAGCAGCTGAGGGAGGAGGCAGAAAGGGCCAGAGACGAGCTGGAGAGGAGGCTGATTCACCTGCAAGACGAGGCTCACATGGCCAACGACGCGCTGGTAGTTTGTTTATCAAAATCTGCTTGTTACTAGTCACATATACACTAGATCATAAGAACTCTTCATCTGGATATTGTTTGTGATTTATTTATTCCTTATCTCGTGTTTTTCATGCCCTTTTCTGTTCTTTTTTGTCTCCTATTTTGACTTTTCGATTGTTCTCGTGCCCTCCTCCTGCCCTACCTTTCCTCCAGCTGCGTTCGGAGCAGACGGCGGACCTGCTGGCTGAAAAGGCCCAGATTGCAGAGGAGGAGGCCCAGCTGCTGGCCCAGAAAGCTGCCGAGGCTGAGACGGAGATGCAGCGCATCAAAGTGACAGCCATCCGTGGACAAGAGGAACGGCGGCTCATGGAGCAGAAGATGCTTGAGGCAGAGATGCTGGCCCTCAAGATGGCTGAGGAGTCGGAGAGGAGGTGGGAAGTGGAACGAGACGATGGATATCAAGCACCCTCACCCATGTGGCTGTGAATATGTCGTAGCGATCCAGCTCGGGCCACTTCGTTACTCTGTAAACTGTTGGGTGAACGTGTCATTACCATCTCACACACACACACACATCATTTTTAGAACCAATAACAGCAGCATACACATCTCTGTCACGTTTGTTGAAGTGAGCTTCAAAACACTGTCCCCAAACAACTTGCTTATCTCTTGCAACTCCCCAGCACTTTGGTGTTACTCTACTGTTAAATGTCAGGGTGCACAGAAATGCCAATGAACACCAGTTTGCCCTGCAGCCCAGGGAGTCCGTCAGGAGGATTCTGGCACAGAGCTTCAGCCACTCGGCTGCATTTGAATGGCTCAGTGCTGAAACAGACTTAACCACCCTCCTCTAATTTCTGAAGCTTTCTTCTTGCACTGCAGCTGAGATGCAGGTAATCTGGTCCACACAACTTCACACAGGGGCAGTGTTTGCTCAGCCCCACTCCCCCTCAACCCTCTTTTCAACATTTCACTTGGGTCAGTGTGTCAGTGGTAATTGAGCGTTCCAGGTGCAGCGGATGTCCGAGTTTGTTACCTCACACTGACGTAATTTCCTCGTGTGAACTGAGTAGGAGGTACAGTACACCGTAACAGGAAACCCATTGGTTTAGACCATGAATCAGAAATGAATAAATGAAGCAGTTCCGTGTGTAAGAGTCAGTGAAATGGAAACAGAATATCTAAGTGCTACATAAACAGTTAAAAAAAAAAGTGGAGTGGCTAACTTTAACTAGTGATAATATTCACTATTGACTTTTTTTATTTCTTTGAAGGTCAGGTGGATAAAGAGATGTGTACTCAAAGAGAGATCCTTGATCAGACAGATGCCAGTCCATGTCAGCGAAGAACCCAAGTGGTAATTCTACTGCATAGATATGAAGAATATCACTTCAGAGCTTATTAGGCAATCATTTCTAACGGGAACCATTAACCACTTGCCAGATAATGCAATTTTTGGAGGAGCGCTTTCCGAACAAGAGAAATTTGAACCTGTGGCACTCCACATGCAAATGACTCCGTCCACTCAAGCCCTCGAGGCACGTCGCTCCCCCACATCAGCGAGGAAGTGCCGAGCGATCAGCAACACCATCGAAAGAAATGTAATCACCTGCGTAGAAGATTCACACCTCTGTGTGCAAACTGCATAGTGCAGTAATGTACTCAGATGTCTGTTGGGACGAGACATTGATCACCTGGGTAATAACATGGTGACACCCCAGGGTCGTTGAGCTCCAAAGAACCGATTACGTATAATCATTTTGGATTCAATTCAGGTAATTGGGCTTGATGTAAAAGGCCTGAGGTGATGTCATGTGTTACCTGTCTCACAGAGCGAAGGAGGCGGAGCAGCTGAAGCAGGATCTGCAGGAAGCCAGAGAGTCCGAGTACAGGGCAAAGCACAAGCTGCTGGAGATCACCAGCAGAGTCTACATGGTAACGGACCCTCGGCACGCGCGCACGTGCACGCGCCTTAATCACACGGTTGTTTTAGTGTCATCCACGGACAAGACGCATGACATGTAGAGATATTGAGAACATTCCAGACATTGTACACTGTCTCTGAGAAGATACGTAAAGAAACCATTAAGTACCAAAGCAAAATGAAAGTACTCTATCTCCAAAGCTTGTTTTAATTAGTGTGCTATCAGATCAACAGAAGGATGTGCACATCTCCACACATACCTGAGTTTGGTTACAATGGCTGAGCTGGGCTGTCAGTCTGACAGAGGTGGGGTTATTGAGGAGGGAACGACTTCTCATCCCTGTGGCAACAAAGCTGAAGTTGGAGAGAAGTCCGTCCTTGAGGTGGAGGTAGAGGTGGTGGTCAGGGTCCTCATCAGCCCATGAAACTGACGCTGTTGTTCCAACACCTCCAGTCAAGTATTTAATAACAACAATAGAGCTGTTGCAAGTAAAAAAAAAGAAAAGTAACAACTAGACAAAAACATTTGCCGAAATGTCAAGTGTGTAAAAATAGACATGCATGCACATACACATACACCAGGTGATGTCGCTCCAGTTTGGACTCACAACATCTGTGCAGACTTACTCTTCGTCTGACATCACCATCTCCTGGGTCCTGGGTGAGAAGCTGATGATGTATTCCAGACCACCCCACAAGACTACAAGTCTACAAGTGCTCCCATGCTGTACTTCTCCTGTAGTAGTATTTAAAGCGCAGGAATGGAGTATGAATTCACAACCTTTTACCAGTTTTTAGACAAAACAAAGACTATTAAGCAGCACGTTCTTTACATGCGCAGAAATCATGTATTCTCAGCACACAGATCTCTGGACATTGATGACAGAGGACATGCAGACGTTTTTCTCCCCTCTGGACGTGTCAGTTAACAGGAGATATTCTCCACACTCCACGTACTCTGAGAAGCTCGTCAAAAGTGTCTGAGCGCACACACACACCCCCACACACCTACATGCCTGTGTTAAATTGTCGTCTTATGCTCTGCCAGAAGAGTTTATGTTGAATATATCCACACTGTATTTCATATTCACACGCCAGCCCATAGATTTACATTTATATTGTGTATTACGTTGGCCTGTCATCCAGCCGACTCCTGCGGCGGCATGTGGCCAATGCATTTCAAACATGTGAAAGCCTGTGTGTGTGTGTGTGTGTGTGTGTGTGTGTGTGTGTGTGTGTGTGTGTGTGTGTGTGTGTGTGTGTGTGTGTGTGTGTGTGTGTGTGTGTGTGTGTGTGTGTGTGTGTGTGTGTGT
>CAAKHB010000530.1:300389-328662 GCA_901007665.1 Aeoliscus strigatus
CATTTACAAAAGGAGATCCGTTATTGATTTTATAATGAAAATCACCATGTCTCCGAGGAAGGAAATGTTGATCAAATAAAAAAACAGACGAGTGTGCCGAGGGGACACGATCAGCAAGTGGAAGCACTCGGTCCTCAACCCAAGTGCTGCATGAATGTCACTAAAGTAGTTTAAGTCTTAACGGTTCTAAGGTGTGAACAACAAGAGTGACCGAAGGTGAAAGTCTGAATAATAATAAGGTAGAAAAATCTGAATCATGAATTCTTCTCCCTTATGTGTTCAGCCCACTATATTTTATTTCCTGTTTCTAGTTTGTTTCCTGTCTTTCTCCTTTTCGCTCACGCCGCTTTTTATCGGGTTTCATCACCATCGACATCTCTTCCACCTTCCGTCCCAGTCCCCAGGACCTCCAGCCGACAGCATGCCGCCCGACTTGCACTTCAGCAGGGAGACGTTAAGCTTTGACTTTAAGGACACGGACATGAAACGTCTCTCCATGGAGATCGAAAAGGAGAAGTGAGTTTTTCAGTTCCTGGCCACAACATACGGATCGTCGTTTATGTTGGAATTGTTAATAGGAGGAAGAGGTAGATAAACACCACAGGTAGAGTTGTTTTTTTTATCCAGTATTGTTGTATTTTCGTGAGTTAATATGCACACTGTAATTTAGAGATGAGGCCTGAAGCTGACCCTTGGCTTCAGCTGTCACTGATTCAGCTGTCTTTTTCGTCTGGCTGTCAGTGATTGCAGCCAGACAAAAACTTGTCGTGACCCCGGCTGTGATGTAGAATAAATTACCTGGGGCTCTGCCATCACGTTGGTGAATGAAGTTACATTTATGAAGTAGGTTTTCGGTAAAAGTGTATGGATTTGAAAATGTGTGTGTGTGTGCTGTGTTCTGCATTGCTAAATTTACAAGTCAAACTCTTCGGGAACATTCACAACTAAACTCCCAACTGCAGTTACAAGAGTACACATCACCCGAGGTGCACAAGACCTCCCTTCACCAAAAGCCTGGTGTCCACAACCGTGGCAGAATTGATGGTGTGATCCAGATGTGCAAATCCGTCTCTGCCCAGGGTCGAGTACATGGAAAAGAGCAAACACCTGCAGGAACAGCTGAACGAGCTGAAGACGGAGATTGAAAGTCTGAAGCTGAAAGAGAGGGAGACTCCGCTGGATGTCATCCACAACCAGAACACCGAGCTGGGGACCAGCAAGCACAGCAACTTTAAAAAGGTACCGGTGTGGTACAATCAAACCTTTCTCAGATGTTTCCTCCAGTACCTGTTCAACGTGATTTTTAGTACCTTTTCTCGCAGGTGAAGTGTTTGTCAGCATGACTCTGCATCACTTAAGTCGATTTAACATTGGATTTAAACCCGTCTCTTATGCATCGTCTCAGCTTTCCAGCAGCACATCTGATCAGCCACGCAGTGAAGCATGAATAAGCTCTTTTTGTCGTGATCTCCTCCGTCTAACCGTCGATCATCCGTCAGTCATCGTCGGTACAACGGTCACGTCTCACCGTGGTATTATTTTTCAGATAGCGTATTGATTCTCACGGCGTCTCGTAATAGCGGCGATCTCCTCTTGGCCCGGGGTTAATTTTTCAGGCTCCTTTGATGGAACCCACTGGAGGAAGCGGAAACAATCGTTTCTTTCCACGATGGTCTCGACAAGTGCACACAGATTACTGGCTTTAAGTATGCGGGGGGGGGGGATTATACACTATATATGTACACACACACACACCCATATGTATATGTGTGTATACATACAGTATATGTCCTTCCTGTGTTCTCCATCCAAATGACTGACCACAAAATGCAAAAATCAATTTGCACTCCCTTAGATCCATTTTCCATGTTTTATAAATTGTAAACCGGTCCTTACTCTTCTGTCGCTGTAAGAACAGACTTAAGGGGGGGCTAATTGATTTTTGCTTGGCGATTACTCATTTGGCTGGAGAGCACAGGAAGGAGTAGACAAGTAGGTTTGATCGAACCTGAAGTGACAGACTAGAGAGGGAGAAAAAAAGTGGCACAGAAAGCTGGAGTGTGAAGACACAAGGCGTAGGACTGGATTTGTAGTGGGAGGGTCTATTTATGCATCTAAAACCATCACCTGACCTTCTCCTCCTCCTGTTTGCTGATGGTACAGTAGCACCAGCAGCCACAACTTCAAGTTACTGGAGCTGAGGAGCCGAGTACAGAGATTTCACAGTTAGAGAATTGGTGACCAGAATCTCAGCCTGAGGTATCAAGCCCAGCTGTGAATCTCGTCCCTCCAGGATGATTAATGAATGCCTCGTAATGGCCCGGCGCCTTGCTCTCAGCATACACCTTCTGCTCTGGTAGCACTGGATGTGTGAGAGGACGGACTTGAGGAGTGTGGAATTTCCCTGGGAGGAAAACGTTGAATATATTTATATCGCAGTCCGTCCAGACAGGAGCCAACCGTCAGCATCACGCTGCCGCTCTGCTGCACCGAATCGCAAAAGCTTTGCCCAGAGCTTTTTGTGCCATTTACTTGGGAGACCGAAAAAATAGTTTCCTTGTTCTCTCCAACGTCTGAGTACAATGCGTTGATGAAAGGTGCTCAGACCACCTGTCAGCTGTGACGGTAGAAGGTGGTTGGTAAACACTGCGGTACATCTTGTACACCACCTATTAGCTCTGCTCAGCTATGCAGTGTTCAGCGTGCTGATGGGGTTAAAGCGCGGCAGCCTGTGTCAATCAATCACCAGCGTTTTTAAACCTAGGGAGGAAAAAGAATTAGGCGCGCCGTCTCCGACCAACATCGATCCGCCTGCTGGCCACATCTCTGCAGGCGCACGGAGCCGCCTGTACATTTCTCACGATTTTTCATGTAAATGTAAAAAAAAGTATCATCAGTGCTTTCACGCACCATCAGAGAGTCATTACTAACAGAATGACCTTGGGGATGTTTATTGGAGTTAACACACCAAAGTCTGCAAACACCCCCAATTATCCTGTCTTTATGATCACTTAGTCGTGTAATTAGCCAAGAGAAACAACAACAACAACACACCACCGCGTTCATCTGGATCAGTCTCAGCGGTGAGAGAGGGAGATTTGGAATCACCGGCTCCTTCCGTTTGTTTCCAGTGTGGGAACATGGTACAATATCAACCGCTTTTTTTGTAGTACTTCGGAAGGAGTTGAATCCTAGCATGTGCCTTGAAGATTTTAAGGTCTTTGTGGAGACCTTGTGTCGAAAGGCAGATGAAACGCTGACAGCTGACTGATGAGATTTAGATTTAGAGTTCGATAGAACTCTTGGGAACTCCCTCAGGAAGCTGAAGATCTAACAGCAGCACAACTCCGTGATAGGACACGGCGAATAGAATATTAAAGAATGTCACAAATCAGTACATCCAATATGTGTCAAATGGAGACAGTTTGACGCAGCGATGTCCAGAGAAGTGCAGATCGATACTTGAAATGTGCTTGAATTGAACCGTGTTAAATAGCAGCAGCGTAGGAACCTTTAGTCATCCCCGTCCTGCTGCTCCCACACACTCTGCTGGGCTGTGTTCGTTTCACTCAGCTGGCCTTTGTTGTCCTTCCTTCACAGCTAACGCTGCAGAGCACCAAGTCCAGAGTGGCCTTCTTCGAGGAGCTCTGACGTGAACGCAGTGGAAGGAGTGGGGGCGCACCACTACCGAGGAATCCTCCTGTCTACATTCCTGGTCAGGTTCAGTAAACGACCACACTCTTCTTAAGCGCTAATGTCTGGGGACCAACACAGAAATGACCACTGCCGTCATCTGCACCATCGTCAGGGGGCTCCTGTGCAGGAATGCACACAAACTGTCTGGGATTGATCCAAATGAGTGTTTACAGCTACAGTGTGTGTGAGTGTCTGTGTGTGTGTGTGGCGTTATATCATGTCCAAATGGGGTTACCTACGTTATCTGAGCCCCTTTTTTAGAATCTTTATCCAAATAAACCACAAAAGGAAACTGTTTGACATTAAATAGCTTCATGCGGCAGAGCGCTGCATCACCATTTGAACTTTAACCTCCGACTCCTCCAAACAGTCTGCTCTCTCATCACTACACACGGACTCAAGTTTGCTTGTTATAATGCAAAACTTGATTGTTCTTCTGCAAATATCTTTGTGTTTCGCTACCACGACTAGTAGTGGTATTTTTCTTTCTTATCACTCTTTCCAGAAGTTTCCGCCATTCATTATACAAATCAGCTGCTGAAAATGAAGACGCCTCACACGTGTTTCACGTCTAAAAAAAAAAACATAACAGCATGCACTTAAAAAACGAAAGTAAAAATATCAAATACACCAATAAGGAGAAAAGTACAGTGACAGTAAACGAACCGCGCCGGTCTCAGACACGCTCCACTCTGCAGCGGGGTGCTTTTCGGTCGGGTGAACTTCTACAATGTCGTGGCTCCAGTCATATCAGATTTACCTTTGAACACAGTGTTTGCACGCGCTTCCCTGCAGACACAGTCAAAGTATTGGAAATATTTCCATCTGTTGGATTACTGGGGAAGGATGACAGACCTGGGGGTCACTTGTATACTGTAGTAGGACTGTGATTTGTGTTTGGTCCTTAAGAGGTGAGTTTACCTTGTCATGTGACATACCTGGCCGCCTTCAGCTGTCAGTAATAATACATGATGCTTTTCCCTGGAGGGGCGGGATTAGCAAGCAGATGAAGAGGAGGTGAAGAAATGAGAAGGTTGTGGAATGTCCACAGCGCTGTGCTCTTAATTATGAAGACATGATCTTTTCTACCCTGCGCATGTATGCGTGCGTGTGTGTGTGTGTGAGAAGAAAACCACCCTTTTGGAAACCGCGTTCTTTGAATTACTGTGAATGTCTTCTCCTTGCCTACAACATATCACTGACAGTAAAGAGTATTTAAAATGACGTGGGGCTAAATTCATATTACTTTTTTTTTTTTTTTTTTTTACACATATTCATTGTGACACATTTGTACTTGGCTCATGTCAAATAAACGTGTATCCGCTCTGACTGTGTGTGTGTGTGTGTGTGTGTCTTTTTGGATCCACAGGTAGCGTTGTGTTATTTTGGCAGACTTTGAAGAATGACAGCTTTGATTTTCTTTTTCTCTCTCTACTACCAACAGCTTCTTCCACACGAACCATACAAACCCAATTACACATGTGAAATAAATCAAGTCTTATGTAAGCGCCCTCCATCTCGTGTCAGATCACATCCCCTGTTTGCCTGAGTGACATGGTCTTTGTGTGTGTGTGTGTGAGTGGGCGTGGGCGAGCTGTTTTTTTGTGTTCCGTGCCCGTCTTGTGTTTTGTGCTCCTGTGTGAACCTGTTAATGTGAGGCCAGGTCCCTGAGACTGACTTAAGGACGCTCTGACACAGCGAGTGGTGCTGAGGTCAGGGGAGTCCTCAGCTGGGTCTCCCCAGGGGTCACCTCTGAGAAGAGCCCCTCTCGGGCTTGTCAGTGCTGTGACAGAGCGTCATCTTCAGGGGCTCGGCGCTCAGAGGGACATGGGCTGACAGCCTCCTTTGCGGCGTCGTCTCAAGCAGCTCAGACAGAACGAGGGGGCTCCATCATTTACCTGTTCTCAAGGGATCAGAATTTACGTCACACACACACATAAAATGTTCCCAGTTTCCTGCAGGGGTGGGGTGGGGGTTTACGTCAACTGCACAGCACCTGCCAAAGGCTTGAATATAGATCAAGCAAACACAATAGGACACGAAAACACACTGTCATAATTCAAGGCAAGCCTTCGCTCAGAGCGATGTGGAATCCTGTCACTTGGTCGGGAACGAAAACGTCAAGAAACAGAAGGAGCAGCTCCCTGCGTGGGCGCAGGTTTTCTGGGGATGACAGAATCCACGTGTTCTTAGCTGTTTTAAATGGGGGACGTGCGGCGCATAGAAAAGAAGCAAACGTTTTGAGGTGTGTAAGCAATCACTGTAGCATGAATATATTTCATCGGTGCAGGTCTCAGTTTATTGGAACAAACAAAAAGACACAAAATGATGTGTTACTGTGCAAGAAGAGACAAAAGAATGTGTGGATACTAAGCCAGAACATAACATACGAAGCAGGAAAGTAAAAGAATGTTTATAATAAAGGTCAAAGATAAACATTAACAGCCGCTGGATGGAATAGATGAATTCCAACAGAAGACAACGGTGTAGCCAGCATTCAAAGCTGGAGTGTTCTCCAGTGTCCACCAAGATATCGCAATATCTCATTCATGCTTCGCTTGAATGAGCTGCTGCTTTTGAATGTTGTGATGGTATAATTAACACGTACAAGTCTTCAGTGAACTGGAGACACATCTTGACATGGGTTGTCTCCCTCTAGGGACGTCTCAGCCGTCACTCCTCTTGACGACCGCTGTCAGTAAATGTCAAGTCCAAGCAACTTTGTTGGGCAGCGTGTGTGTGTGTGTGTGTGTCTGCGTCCTTCAGTTGGACATGAGTTCACTGGTGTATTTTGTACTCAAATTGGGACGCATCACATCCGTGCTGTTCTGGTCCTACTGATCCGTACTGGTTTGAGCTGCCAGTGGGAAGCAGGAACACGTAAGCGTGCTCATTTTGGATTAAAAGTGCCTTTTTTTTTTTTTTTTTTTAAGAGCACTGCCGTCTAAAATGACTTGGCTCTGACTCACTTGTTTCTCCGTCATCCGTGTTTCTCACTGACTCCAGCTGCAGTGCTCATCAGAGGATGTGAATGTTAGTGTGACACAGCCATACGTATACATTTCTTTGGCCTTACGACGGTGCCTCACACACACACACACACATAGATGATTGAAGCTGCTGTGCAACCGGCTCTTCTGGGAACCAGCAGCTCGGTGTCTTTTCTCAAGGACTTTTGAACATAATCTGGTTAATTTGCATTTAAAGGAGCCTCATTGATACAGAGTGAGTTCCCGGCATGTGGTCTGTAAGTCAGCAATGACGTCATAGGATTTTTTATCAATCACAGTTCCACTTGTTTCTTCCTCTTTTGTTCACTTTCCTGTTGCAGCAAAACAAGCATGGCAATGAAACCACTGACATCATTTAACCCCAATTTTCTGATGTTGTTGTATTTGGTGAACGTGGTTTACAACTGGTCCTGTGATTCCATCCGTGTTGCCGTGTTAACAGTGAAACAGCATTTCCTCTCACAGGCTTCATCTTCCTCCGCAGACTGAACCATCCATTGTGGGTTTTTATCTGCACACCAGCTCTGGGTTTATCAGCTGCTTCCTATAAATCTACTCCCACATGCTAATCTTCCACCCATACCTGTCCTCAAACGTGTCCTCCCAACACTCCACAGATGGAACAGAATATTCCTCCGATGGCAAGTTCAGTTCAGTTCGCGTTGAATTTTTACGTGGGTCTGCACGGGTTCTCGCCGGGTACTCCGGCTTCCTCCCACCTCCCAAAAGCATGGTCAGAACACACGGTTGCTCCCAATCGGTGGTTCTCAGCCCCCGGATTCAACCCGCCACTTGCCCGTTTGACAGCTGGGGTCGTCCCCCACCACAAACCACAACCTTTAGCAGGAGCGAGCAGACGGATGAACGAGCTCCAAAGGCCCCCGTGGTGCTGAACAGGCTGAAATCCCCCCTCCCACTGGTGCCTTGGGGTGTTTACGTCATGCTGCCCTTTGTGTAACCTGGTGTTTCAGCTCCTTTCAACCGCTCCTGTTTCTTCAGCGTCCTTCATCGTCTACTTCGGATCTCTTCACATGGCAGCGGTGGGGACGACGGGACAAAAAAAAGGACCGATCCGATGTCCAGAGTGTGCTCTAATAGCTGGTAGTCGGAGGTCGAGTCACTGTCTGAGCTGTGGACAGGAAGTCTCCCACAAAACACCTCCCTCCCGTCAGGTCGAGAACTAGTTCCACTACTACTAATTCCTTAATGGAACGCAAACAGCTCCTGGACGTTCTGTCACCCGCGAGGCGCAAACTCAAATCAGCGCTCTCAGCTGGAATGTCGGCTCTGTCTTTTGGTTAGCGCTCACGTTCCCTTCATGAACATCCTGTCAGAAGCCTTTCGACTTCAGTGGACACACAGTTAGCAACTCTGAACAGGATCAGACGACCAGTACTCGTACCTGCTGTGACTAATAAGCACAATGTGCAGGATGCGTCGCCCTGCTTCCCTTAATGCTGGTGTTTATTCCGTAGCACCTTTATGTGTCGTGTAATTAAATGCCCACTGCTGATCCGGGGGGCGGAGTGGGGGGGTGAGAGGAGGCTTGAAAACTTGGAAGCATGGTCGTGCCCTGTGTTTGGTTCTAGTTTGCGCACCCACAGTCAGACAGACTTCCAAAAATTCCTCCGTGTCCCTGCAGCCAACTCTGTAACATCTTGGACGCGTGGATTCCAGGACGCCAGAGGCTCTGAGTGCCGTACCTGTGACTGGGGTCATTGTGTTTCCTTCTCTTGCCATGGAAGTGAATTTGGTCTGTGTCCTGTATTTCTTTTCAACAGTCCGCTTGTTAGTCTGAAGGAGGTGCAGCTGCCGGTCTGTTCTGGGGCGTCTCTTGGACTGTGAATACATTTTCTCATGACCCTGAGATAATGATGGGCTCTTTTTATTTTAATTATCTCCTTCTATTGTGAATTACAATGTGAGTATCTCATCACGATACGGATCCAATCTTCAATAATATTCTTTCTTTACCCATCTGCATCAATTATTTCCTCTTTGGTACACTGTGTCGATTGGGGTGTGTGTGTGTGTGTGTGTGTGTGTGTGTGTGGGAGTGGGAGTCGATCATAAGATCATTCCTGTCGTAGTCACACTTATCTCCATGCCAAAGGTTGTTACAGTGAACATGTCGTGGTGCAGAGTAGAAAATGTCTCTGAGATCATGATGAGAATTGTGCTCTGAATAATTAATGAGTGCACCACTATTTGTGAATATTCTTGGGACTACGGAGTCCATCTGTTTCTTTGTGTGTGTGTGTGTGTGTGTGTACCCTGAGGACGTCCTTACCTGGCAATTTCTCTCCTGTTATAGCAAATTAGTTTGTTGTTACAGAGCTTCCATTGTAATTTCCTCATCTGATGGCGTGACAGATGTGGATCAGCCTCTCTCCAGCGCGCCGACTAATGATGGGACCGGTGGGCCGCTGGTGGCTTGTTTAGGACTTGGAGTGAGCGGAGGGAAGGAACATATCTTGGATGTGTTAATTAGACCGTATAGAGGAATGTGAGTCCTCCCTCATCCATCTTAACCTGTTCAACTGACCCACTTCTTCAACTGCCTACCTGTGTGCTGTCATGTTGCACCAGAGGTGCTCTGGGAGGTGCTCTGCTTTTTTTATTTGTATTTTTATAAATGTTTATATTTTTTATGAATGTCTTTTGCCGTATATATATCTGTCTTTTACTGTACTTGTTAGAATCACCTCACATCTTCCTGCTTTGGGGGGAAAACAGCTCACTTCAACTCTCCCTGGTTGGCATATTATCTCAGACACAGAGGAGGGAGAGGTCAAAGGTCATAAAACCACAAGCCCAGTAAGGCACACACCCCCCCCCCCCTTTTCCTGCCTGTGGACTGGTAGGACTTTATAGGTTACAACAAAGAGGGACATTTTTTGAAGAGCTGTTGAGGATTTTTGCTGTTTCCGTATTTGGCTGCTTTCCTTTCCTTTCGCAATGACACGTCAGGTACTGGCGGTACAACCCTTCTTTTGGGTCGACTGAATCACTTGAATCTGTTCAGGAAAAAGATTCATTCAGTTAAATTTGCTCTTCAGCGACACCTCCCATTCATTCAGCGAACTAATTCATCCAGTACCTTCTGTATGTTTTGTCATACTGCCAATTCCATGAAAAACGGGTGCAGTACTTTAATCTTGAAATCACATTAATAATAACAAATGCAGTTTTTCAGGCATGATGAGGCAGTGTGAATGTAGTTATGACCTACAACGGTCATGTTTTGCCTTGTTATGTAATGTAATCAACTGCATTTATCTCCGTGTTCAGATCAAGTCAGTTTTGTTTTCAATATAAGTTTCGTTTATCAGTGAGTGGTTCGTGTCAGTCGACTCGTTCACAGGGAACGAACGAATCGGGTTCACCCGCAGCAGTTGACCGTCCGCGTTCAGCTGAACGGTGACGTCAGTCAGTGATTCGGGACAGGTCATTCACTCCAACGGTCCGTCAGGTTTGAATGAATGGTTTGTGAACGGGACAGCTCCGTCCGGGGATGATTGTGTGCACGAGCCACCGGAGTCTGTACCGATCAAGTCACTTCAGACACGCCTGCACATGTGATGCTGGCACTGAGACCCTGAAGATATCGGGAAATACTGGAACACACCCCAGAACAGAGAATTACTGGTAGAGGAGGTCGTGTGTCTCTACCCGATAATGCTTGATGATTCCGTGACAGTCGATGTACATGAAGCTCAGTTACTGAACAACAAGTGTTCTCGGGGATCTCGGACAACTCCATCATATGCAACTGGTGAATAATTAGTTCTCAGACAGACAAATGAGTCAAAAAACTGTCAATTTCTTTCTTGTCGTCTGATTTTTGGTTTTGTTTTGGGGTTTTTTTTTTACAGCCACTAGAGGGCATCTGCCACACAAACACAGGTTTACAATGTGTTGTTGTTCATTGGAGACCGTCTCAGGTTCCAATGTCAAATATCAACGTAGTCACATGAAGACTGACGTGTCACATTGTGACTGGCGGCTGTGAGAAAGGAAACCTTCGATCAACACCGGAGGATCGCTGGTGAGAAAACGGAGCAGGAGCTTGTCGTCCTGAATTACATAATATAACTGGAGATTTTGTCGTCGTCAGTGCATCTTCAGATACAGTCTATGATTCACACACACACACACACACACACACACACACACACACACACACACACACACACACACTTGGCAGAGGCATCTACTCTCTCGCCGACGCTTTTCTTCTGCTTCTGTAGAGAACTTCTGTCTGGCCCTGGAAGTGATCCTGCCTTCCTGTCTGTGATTTAGACCGATGAAGAAAAGACACGCTTCAGCTCTGCTCGACGTAAGCAGTCTTCTTCTTTCTTGACCTTGTCATCATTCCCTCAGATTGCTCTGTAATGGAAATAATGTGTGCAGCAGGAAATGCGTGTATGAATCTCGTCCACCGTAGTAGAACTCCTCCATTAGGACTCATTGTTTGACATGTGACATGTAGTTGAACCTATATTCCAATAGAGCTTTTGTCCAAGACAGCTCATTGCCCCCCTCCCTCCCCAAACTTGTGTTGTAATTCACGCAGCTGCAGCGAAACCTACATTAAGTCGACATAAGATGAAATGTCCTTGAGTGCTGTAATTATCTCATCTGCATCATTACTGGGCTCAGCAGTAGCTGTCAGTCTGCCCCGTATTTTCTGCAGAACTTGCCTCTTTGTCCCCGGCATCTATCACATCAACTCACTCCCTCTGTTCCCTGTTGTAGGTTGTGGTTCCTTGGCCTATTTCTTGGCGTTCGGGGGTGTACGATTTTCCCGTCACCTCTTTGATCCTCACACACATCGCTGATTTGCACTGATGTCCGTTCGCCGCAGCGCCCCCGACTCCGTTTGGTACAAGGACTCCGTGTTATTCTGGCTGTGCGGCTTCTACGTCGAGTTTCAGTCTGAGATCCTCCCAATGTGTTGTGTGATTGTTTTGTGGACTGTAAATAAAAACTGCCCATCCCTGCGCTGAGGTTCCTCCGTTTACGTCACAATGAAACCTCTCTGTCCCTCTACTCATCAACACAAATAAAGATGAGAGGGCGAGAGGCTCGTTTCCTGTCGACAGATTGTTTTTGAATTGTTTCATTTGAAGTGTAGGTTTGATGCGTTGTATAACCCTAAACGTTTGAGTCAACATTTTTCCATCCCTGAACCGTATTCTCACATTACAACTGACGCAGTCCAGTGGCAAACCGGATGTTGCACGTAAGTACTGGTCAGTATAGTACACGTAAGTATTTGTGGGATGTTCTGTCAACATGGTGACGCTTCAGATGACGCAGACTCTTGGAAGTGGTTGAGAAAGCTAACATTTCTGTCATTCTCCCACAGAACGATGAAGTTCATTCCCTCGTATACCTTCTCCGGATGATTTCTCCCGAAGGACTCATCACAAGATGTTGTTCCTCAACTTTTGACTTCTTACGTATCTGCTGGAAAAAGTTCTGATGCTATTTTATCACTCATATCCTCTCTTTCTTTCTTTTTGTTCCACTTTATTTGAGTTTTGAGTGTTTAACCAACATGGTCTCAGCTGATTGCTGCTCTGTTTTATTTATTTTGTTCTTCTTTTGCAGCATGGATGTAGAATCCTTCTCGCAGATTGTTTTGTGGTACAGGCTGACTTTGCAGACAGTCGCAGTTGTTTTTCCAAAATAAAAGCGACATTTTCACACTGTGCGACATTTTTTGGAAAATATTTCACGCCTCCGGTGAAAATGACTTTTGTATTTTTACTTTGACAGAGACCAGGACGTGGTGTCGTATCAAACGTCTGTCCACAGGACAGACTCCAACACGTTGAGTTGTGCTCTGACTGCAGCTGCTGTCGTCGCCGTCGGTGAGTGGCCGAGAGTGTGAGCAGGTGGATGAGTGTATTTAAATCCCAGCAGATGGGGAGTACCGGTTCCAAAAGAAAAAGAAAACTGAAAATAAATAGCATAAAGCCAGATGCCTCCCCCACCTGGCAAAGCAGTGTTGTGTGTTTTGTATTGTCAGCGATCCAAAGTGTCCGATCTATGACTTACTAGTGTCAGTGTTTCCTCTACCACGTGCATTCAGAGGTAAACACTGGCGCGCCGTCGGCATGGACCTCATTCATGGTTCCAGAACCAAAGTGACGCGGCAGACGACACTCACATGTTTAAGAGCTCGTAACAGAGATGTGTGATGATACCCGCCGCTCTGTTCCATCTCACATCTGCTGAGCACTGGAACCGGTGCTGGCAGGTCCAGGACTCTGAATGCCTCTTGGCCTGGCTGCATGTGTCCACCAATCGGTGGGAGACCTCATTCACACCCGAGGGGGAAGAGCCGTCTTCTTTTTCTGCAGCATTTGGTTTTAAAAAGATCTTTTCATGGATGGATTTCTGATGTCAGACACCGTTGTGTGTTTGGATCTGGTGCACTGCAGGGAGCGTTTGACTTTCAGCCTTGGAAAAGATTGATCTTGAAGGGACAGTTCATCACAAATTAACACAAAAGAATGTTTCTCCTCGGCTATCGCTGAATTTTCAAGATATCAGCCATGGCGATGTTTGTGGCACTGGCCTTTGAAGTGAATCACACCCCAAACCGTCACTCGTAGCCCGTCTGCGGCGACCTGATACCGTTAGCTGATGTTACAGCTGCGCCGGAGGGGGACGCCATCAACGTTTACGTGTCGTCTCGTCAACAGCGTGAGGTGATGTGGAGCTTCTTCTATGTGCTGAGACAGTGTGAGTGTTGAACAGTGATGCATGAGTAACAAGTTCTCTGCAGCGGAGCAATGCTGTTGATATTTATTTATTTTTGTGACAAGTTGGATTCATTTCAGAATTATTCTGGCTCCCAGATCGGTTCAGTTTGGAGGACATAGTTATTTTATGTTTTATTCCTATCCTGTTTGATGATTGGTGGGATGATAATGAATTATAATAATTTTAATTTCATAAATTCTGAGTTCTGATGATATATCTGGATGAGTAATGACAAGAATGCACATGAATAAAAGTTAGCATTTTTGCACATCTGAGACAGTTTGGGGTCATAAAGACAATTCCAATTTTACAGCTTCTCTAATCAACAGTTTTCATGTGTGCAACCATAATTGCACAAAGGTTTTCTATTCACCATTCACCTCTTGACATGATCAGCTAACAAAATGTAGCATTAGCACACAGGAGTGATGGTTGGTGGAAAAGGCCTCTGTACGGTAGATGGACGTAGATATTCCATTAAAATCAGATGTTCCCAGCTACAATAGTCATTTACCACATGTCTAGACAAGTCTGATTCATTTCATGTTACCTTCTTTGAAAAAAAAAAAAAAAAAAAAAAGCTTTCAAAATGGCTGACATTTCTAAGTGACCCCAAACTTTTGAACAGCAGTGTATTTTTCTGTATTATTTCTTGACAGCAATTATTTTCTGCAGACCGGAGCACATGTGAGTGAGGATTATCAATTATGATAACATATAATAATAATTGTTTATAAATAATTATCATTTAAAGTGAACTATTCCCGAGGAGTGGAGCTGCACACAGTAAAGGACTGCAAAGACTAAACCTGCCATGACTGTAAAATCCCTTTACATGGATTCACCTGTAAAATCAAGAGGAAGAAAAGAAAAAAAAAAAAAAAAAGCAAATGGATTGAAATGGCCATTCGCCTCCCTTTGGCCTGTGTCAGCACTAAACCTCCATTAGCTCACATTTGTGTTTGTTTTTTTTCCTTTAACAGATGACTGGGTTTAATTAGGGAGCAGCTTCATGTGGCTGATATCAACACCAAGGTCCGGTCGGCTTTGGGAGCTGATCCGCGCCGTCTTCTACAGAGGTAATTTCATCGGGTTCGTCTACAATTGGCTCCCCTGCCTGTTTTCATTACCCTCAGAAGCAGTGGAAAAACAAACAAGGTGAGATGAATGAGAATGTGTAGTGAACAAGAAAAAGCCGAGGGCGCGTTACAAGGAGTTCTCGCTGTCTGCTTGTCATGGATGAGTGAGTGGTGTTTTAACTGAAATGCGTGAAGTTTTTTTGGGGGGGGACGGATGTGAGGAGGAGTGAGCTGATGTCTGCGGATGCTGTGCAGAGAGCATTTGTCCCCCGTGAGAGCAAACGACACTAGAGCCTTGAAAACATTTACAATAGTTTTACAACGCGGGTCGGTTCTGGGTCTGTATGTCTGGTATTTGTTAGTTTTTTGTGTAACCGTGGAGTTGTCTTCTAGTGGTTGTCAAAGCGAAGTCCAGGGTCCTTGAGGAGGTTCCCAAAGGGAAAACATTCATTTAATTCCAACCAGAAGTAATATTATGACATCCTGTGTTTGGGTCATTGGTTTCATACACACTGAAAAGCAGCGATCCAGGGACAAAACCTTCATTAAATGGAGGTCCGTGTTGTAGTATGAAAACTGTGATGTAGCTTCGGTAAATCAAGTTCAAGATTGTTCCATTAGCAACAGATGACAGGGTATGAATAAAACAGAATAAAGAACACTGGACAGTCGTATTTAAACACTGATTTATGGTCCAGTAGTTACCACATACTCTGACGAGCTGAGCAGCCTGACATCACAGAGACTTTGACAGTAGCTCAAGGAAAAGAAAATGTATTTGTTCTCTATGTGGGATCAACACTGGCCCAGAAGTTCTGCAGCATTCATTTAGAGGGAAAAAAAAAAAGACGTGTCAAACTGATGAGAAACTGTCTTCTCTTGTCCTGTCGATGAGTCCTGCTTTAGGCTGCTTTAGGCTGTTATTATCAGAGTTATTACGGCACTACGGGCAAAGTGACTTCAAAAACTTCACAAACAAACAGCTGCTGTCTCATTGGTTGCAGGTGAAACGGGTGAGATATCACATCTTCCTGCTGTGGAACATCCGAGGGGACGGCGTGGACACAAGGGGCTCGAACACCTTACATCCTTCAACTTTTTTCCCCGTTCAGTTTTTCAGTAAACCTGAAATTAGGAAAATTCTGCAGGTTTTATTTGATTTCATGCAAAGACGCTAAATATACAGGGGGTCAGCAAACAGTTGTACGTTTTGTAAATGAAACCAACAGGACAAAGACATCTGTTCCCTGGTGCTGTTCAGTAAAAAGATTCTTTTTTTTTTGTATCTGATACGTCCTCACTCTCCAGGTGAAGGCGGTTTATGAGGGTGGACTCTGCCGCAGTATTAGGTGACAGTCTGGAAACAAATATATTGCAGAGAGAGAGAGACAAAGAGGGAGGGAGGGAGGGAGGGATGCAGAGACGAAAGATGAAAAGATGACTGGTGAGTGTTAATGTGTGTGCTTGTCTCATGTGAGGAAAAGAGGCGAGTTGTGTGTGTCTGTGTGTGAGAGAGAGAGAGAGAGAGAGTCAAGCAGAGGAGAGATAGTAAAGGAAGAGAATATCCCATCTCCCCTCGAGTGAAACCTCAACGACGTGTTGTGCAGAATCTTAATGGACTCTACTGTCAGCTACGGGGATTTTCCATCCAAATCCCCTGTCGTAAAGGGCACACACACACACACACACACACATACACAAATACACACATCCTGTGTGGCATAAAGCAGATGTGATGACTGACATCTGATTATTGTTCATCTGATTATGAACTGCTGAATGTGCATTAAAATGTTGTTATCAGTCAGCACAAGGAAAAAAAAATCATCTTTGACCTGTGTTCTGTGGCAAACACAGGAAACGTACCAAAGATGATGTTTCTATCATTGTCAGTGGACACAAATCCCAAGGAGCTGTTTGTTGATTTGGAGCAGGTTCCTCTCTCTCCCCTGTAAATCCATCTACATTTCACTTTTTATCACTTCCTGACACACACAGTTTGTTACACAAGGTCATTGGAAGTCAGCATCGTTAAAAGTGGAACACCGTCCAGAAACAGAGGAAGGTGGACCCCAACAGCCTCCTCCTGACAGACCAGTGACCCCCCTGAAGATGAGGTGAGTCCATGGGTCACCTGTGCGACTGGTCAGCCACGAGCTGTCGGATGAGACGTGAAACGTCTTCAAACCAACAGTCCAGATGCTGAAAGTCACTTTTTCCGCAGCGTATGAATTCAGAAAAGGTGTAGATGAAAAGCCTGACTCAGACACTCCCCCCCCCCCCCCCACACTTGTTTTTTTTTTCCGGGCTGATCTGCATGAGCTCCGTAGTTGCTTCACGTTGTGGTTCCTGTAGCAGAGGGCGTCTCAAACTGGTTTACTTTTGACAAACGATGCTCTTCGTCTTCATGTGTGCATCCTATTTGCATTTCACAGCACATTTCAATTCAACTCAATTCAAGGTCCTTTTCGAGAGAACACAGCATTAAAAGAAAAAGCAGCGCAAGTTCGAAGGACATGAAAACACAAAATATTAAAACAGAAAAGAAATAAAAATAATAATAAAAAAAACGAAACTAAAAAAGAGAAAAGTCCTTCTAAGTGCAAGTGAGTTTAAAAGCTCACAATCAAAGTCAGCAGCAACCATTACAGGTTTGATTTGAAGGCATGTTTAGTTCTCTGTAGTTCAGTATTTCTTTGTCTTTTTTTTCTTTTTTTTCACAGTGAAATGCCATCACAGTCAAGTTTGTGGCCAATCCACCAGGCATGATCCATCATCACTGGAAGGAGGACGGCTCATAATTTATCCAATTATTCTTCATGTTTTTGTCCTTTAGAGTAAATCACCTCTTTCCGGCTAATCGATTACTGATGAGATGAATTAGAGCTGGGAAGAAAGAAACAAACCATGTGAACGTGTACTGCTTCTCCACAATGGAGCAGCAGGTTTGTGTGAAGTAAAGAAATAAAATGTCGTTTTTTTTAAGGAGCAGAGTGATGCTCAGCCAGTGGTAGAATGTGTATCGGCAACCGTGCTGACAAATTCTAATCTCACTGTTCAGTAAACTGTGGTAATCTTTCTTTCTAAGATGTTCACAGTCTTGTACAACCGTGCCCTCAGTAAGTCTGCAGCTAGCGTAGCAGCAGCTAGCGTAGCAGCAGCTAGCGTAGCAGCAGCTAGCGTAGCAGCAGCTAGCGTAGCAGCAGCTAGCGTAGCAGCAGCTAGCGTAGCAGCAGCTAGCGTAGCAGCAGCTAGCGTAGCAGCACTTTCCTCCCCCCTGAAGTTGAGCGCCGGCTTCTGCATGTTGATCAAGTTGTTGGCATTTTCCGCCTCGACTGGTGAAAATCACAAGTGCCCATTTGCATAATGACATATAATGTTGTTTACACCGAAAAGGGAAGCAACAATTAGCGGCGGTGTGCGGCGCGGAGGCAGAGAGACACCTGTTGGGATCATATTACAGACAAAAGAACCACGCGCGGGTTGAAATGAGAGAGACCAGTCTTAAACGTTGGCACGGCGTCGACTCACAATGACTGGTGCCTCTGATAGATCAGTTGGAGAACAAAACACAAAGGTACAGCCCACTATTGTTCATAAGCACCAGGCTATGATCCAATAATAACTCTCGTCACACGGGATTGTGAATTAGCATTAGAGCAGATGAGTTTATGATTAATATTCTCCATGACTTTTATGCAACTACCAGCTTAAAATAACAAGATAAGAGCAAAAAAAAAAACAGAACTTTCAGGAAAGTCACTGAATTGTAGATGACACATGATGCAACAGACATCCAGTTAGACAAAGTTGTGTATCTAGACGGTGCATCTTTGCACTCTTGACTGGGGCTTGTCCCATTCCTCCATGCAGATTTCTCAGGGACAGGAAGCCGCTGACGCTCCAACAGCTGCTCAGACGTGTGTGGTGGACAGAACGGACTGGAGAACCTCTGTGGACAGGGCTGAGGACGTGGAACCGGAGTGTCTGAGGTGAGTGACACACAACACGCTGGACCACCAGGACCACGGCAGATCACCGGTTCAACACCTTCCATTTGGTCAGTGCAGTACGTATCAAACATACGTATCAAACATACGTATCATGACACGTATCTTCGTCAGGACAGCATGGGGAGTAAAAAAAATCCACTCCAAGGGAGCAGCAAATCTAATCATTACATAAGCAACCGAAGCAGAAATGTACAAATTAACAAATACGCAAATTATTGCAATTATTATTCAATTATTCAACAGCAACATATTATGTGTTTTAGAAAAAACAGAAGCAGTCGCATTGTCTTTGCCAGTTTGTGACAGCGGTTATACAGTAGATATATCATCGTTTAATCAAGACATTTACATATCAACAACAACACACAGGGCAAAAACAAATGATCAGTGATACACATATTCACTGGAATATGCACAAACAACAGAGTATTCTTGGTACAACAGTACCAAGAATAGACAAAAATAGGTAAATCAAGTAAATCAAATAGCAGCAGGTGAACTGTTTAAATGAGATAAACTTGTTGGGGCGACGGGAGAAGACGAATGAATGTGAAAAAAAGTGTTCAGTTGTTCTCAGGTTTGTTCCCTCTGAGTGTGTAGGAGTGTGTAGACATCGGTGTCCAACCTGTGTGGGAACGTGAACCAGCACAGGATGAGAGAATGAAAACATGAAATCACTATGACTGATTTCAACTGACCAGCAAAAGGTTGACGAGGCTGTAATTGAAAATGAATTAATGTCGCTTAATCAGCCTCGGTGAAGGTTACAGACATTTTTTCTCCCTCTGTTTTTAAATGGAAGTTGTAAAGATGTGGAAATTGTTGACAGGAGAATAGCGAGTGACACATCGTCAAAATGAGACTCCAAAATCTCGAGCCGCCTGGTAAAATGGAATCAGACTGCAAATAAATCTGTATATTCATACAGCACACGGAACAAGCTGATGTGTCCACAGAAAAACAGTAAAAACATTAGAGACAGAACACACTGATACAAAGACGAAGACAACAAACACAAACCGCCATGCCATTAAAAAAAAAATTAAAGAGAGTAAAAAGAAGGGACAACGAATAAATAATCAAGTGTTATTTGTTAAAAATAATTATTGCAGCAGAGATAACGACATTATTATTTCTACAACAATAATAATTTGATTATGTTTAATGTCATTTTGTGTTATTATTATTTTATTAATTTTATTACTGTGTGCGGTGTTTACAGTGTTTTATTATTATTAGTAGTAGTAGTAGTAGTAGTATATAATTCTACCTTCAATGTCACCCAGACAGATTCTGTCATTGTACTACTACTATGACTCATAGGAATAAAACAGATTGTGGTTCTGCTAGAAGTGTCCCCATAGCGTCCTATGTCCACATACATAGAGTCAATCCGTATAAATACACATGAAACACACACAAACACTGAATCACACCTCCAGACACAGGAGAAAATGCTTGTGACTCGCTTCCCTCCACACCCACCGCGCTGTAAACCAACCACATCCAGACATCTGTGCACTCTCTGTCCCATATGTGCGTCCTCTGAGAAGCGGTCACACCACCTGGGCATTACCGATACGAGGGCACGGGCCTCGGACAACTGTGACGGCGGCAGGGAACATCTGCCGGCTCTCTCCCAGGGAACTCTTGCTTTCTCATCCGTCTCCAGCCCGGCAGACTGCGAACACACTGACGGACAAATGTACTGCTAATGAGATTTACTTGTCAGTGAATGGGAGTTGATTCATGACATGTCTTCGCAACAAGATGGAATAAACATGAGGCTCCTGACACTCGATAGAACATTTGTGTTATTTGCAGTGCATGTGGACTCTAGGGGACAGGAAAAAAACCAACAACAGACAACTTAATCAGCTGTAATATTTTTCTGTTTCACTCATAGTAACAAGAATAATAATAATGATAATAACAAATGTTAAGGAATTTATCAGCATTTTAGCCTCAGATAAGGATTTGACACTAATTACAAGACTTATCAGGAAGCAATTGTTCATTTTCTAAAGCCCCCAGCTGAACAGCTGTCCAATCATAATGAGTTTGGAAGTGGTGTCCTCCTCATTTGCCTGATTGAAAATGGATGTGCTCCAGCTGGCAAGAGCAGACCTGTGAAACAAGGACTTGTGTCAATGTGATGTCATGTTGCATCCAACATCTCACCGACATATTTCAGTTTGACAACTCAAGAATGAGTCTGATTTTCTCTTGTGAGTCTTGATTCGATGTCGTCGTCATGTGTGTCAACATTTGTCCAGCTGTGTTGGAGTCTCCTCTCCAGCTCAGGGGCGTTGAGGACATGGGTTCTACCTGAGCTCTACCTGAGCTGACAGACCAAAGCGGTTAAATGGGAGACGCTGACCCACTCATACATGTCAGACTCTTGTTAGCTTGTCACGGAGGTACGTCGGCCGTTGGCTGATAGTTGTGCAGTGACGGCGGCTCCCGTCTGCTGTAGCTGCTGTCTGAAACACTGGAGAATCGTCCACCCTATGTCCTGGACGTAGATGGGTTTCACCTCAGTGTGTTGGTGGGCGTGTCTGTAACATACTTGTTTTACAAGAGGTGTCGTTCTTTGTATTTTGCGTTAACGGAGCAGCTGAACAAATTGACTTCATTCAGTTAATTATAGTAACTGAATGAATGTTATCAAATTCTAGTATACACACAAACACACACACACACACACACGTCAAAAAAAGGAAGTTGGGCCATTGGCTGTGGTGGATTTTGATATATATGGTGGTTTGATATTCCATGCATTTCTAATCATAATTTCCACCCTTCAAAGCAAATCCTGGATGATATTAGTATAAGATATTCAGATTTATAAATACACTGCATACTTGATTAAACTGGGCATGATTCATGCATAGTTAATGTATGAAATTCAAGATTTTGCCATGAACACGCACTTTTAAAAGCACTCTCTCGCTCTCTCTCTCTCTCTCTCTCTCTCTCTCTCTCCATCTCTCTCTCTCCTGTACCAGAAGCCTCCTCCGACGTGTCAGCAGACCAGACGACCAAAGATCCCATCACAAAGCTTTTCCCCTCTAGAGCGTCACGCCGTGGTCGAGGTCGCGGATGTTGGATCGATTCGCAGCGCAAACTTGGTAAAGGCCTCGTCTCAGCCGATGATTGACAGCTCCTCCTCGCTCGGCCGCTGACGCCGGGACTGAAACGTCGACTGTAGGCTGCGACCTAAAATCAATCAAGATCACTTGGACGTGACGGGCTCAGCCTGTCGTTCCAGATCCACAGCTCTGTCACATCACTCATCACACTGAAGTGACAGACTATTTCCATGTGAACTGATGATATAAACAAACATTTCAGGCAAATGTTGCTTATTGCTCCATGCACAGGGGGGCTGAAAGTCTAACTAAAATAAGAAGTATAAATATGTCTTATATATGACAATTAGCACCTGTTTTCCCATCCTTTGCCATTTGCCACTGCAGATCTGAAGACAACACAAAAATGCCAACAGTTCGTCAGGGCGTCAGTGAATGTTTTACACGACATTTACATCATTTGACATCAATATAACGCCTACAGGTTGTCACTGTGACACGTTACACGGCGTCTGTCGTTGGTCGTGAGGCCGGTTGGAATGATCCAACAAGCAGCAGCAGAGGAGAGGCCATCGGTCCCTGCTGGCGAGGACCAGGATGATGTCAGTGTCTGTTACACCCACTTTGATCAGGTCCAAGGAAACGTACCCAGATGGAAAAAGGTTAGTCAAAAGTATACATTTATTTTCTGAATTTGAGGTCTTAGAAACAAAGGAAGGTGAGGCAAAACTGCAATGGAAGGGGCATCTGGGTGTTAAGTTAAAGAAAGAATCAAAAACAAAAGAGAAGTCTTCTACAATTAGAGCTTATTTATTCAAACATAAAACCACAATGGTGAACATAAAACCTCACTATCTACTCTACTGTTCTCTTAAAGAAAATACAGCAAAACAACCCCTGGGTGTACTTAACATAAAAAAAAAAATGGCCGTCAGTGTCCCCATTCATCCCCAGGTCCGGGCGGGGCGGAGACACCTCAACACCGCGATTCAAATCACAACGTTGTGGAGGAGGTCGAGAGCCACAGCCAGTCAAAAAAAAAAAGGTCAAAAGTCACATTTTCAGGCTGTGGTTGAGTCCCAGAAAGTTGAGGTGTTTGTCTAATTCCCCCCCACCGCCCACCGCCCCCCACCACACCCTACAAACCTGCTGCCTCACCTTCTCACACACAGATGCGTTTGTGAACATCCCGGACATCATTCATCACTCTCGCTTTCTGTCTTCATGGGGATTCATTTTAAAACATCAACAGTGACACAGTGGAGCGCTCATTAAATAACACTCTGCCTCCTTTTAAAGTTTTAAAACGTAGATTATCCATTATTTATCAACCGATATCAGATAGAGGGGATCAACCATGTTAGTTGCTGGTGTGAGGAAATGGAAGTCGGAGAAACTTTTCATTTTTATACGTGAATGAAAAGCATAGTGTAATATTTCCTGACAGACAGACCTACATTATCTGCTGACTGTCCCCCGTGACAACATTACATAGATGGTCAGAGGTCGGGGATCAGGACTGACTGCTGCATCAGAGACGCAAAAAAACCCCAAAAAAAACAGACACTGCCAGCAGGACACAAATGAGTATGTCATATGTGAATATGAATACACAAACCGTCAAAATACAAACTCCTAAGCATCTCGAAATGATTTATTTGATCAGCAGTGAGGATAAGGTGTGATTTATGATTCACTTTGAGCTCATCGGTCCACTGAAAATCCAATGTGTTGGTATGCGGACCAAGTAATGTTTCTGGTTCACCGGTCTCAATCAAAGCCGGGTTATTACAGCAATGCAGCTCCAGCGAGAGACAGAGAGAGGGAGAGAAAGATGGAGAGAAAGAGAGAGAGGGAGGCAGAGGGAGAGGTGTGTACGTGCGTGTTTGTGTGAGTGTGTTTCTATCGCCGGTGTGAAATTGTGCTCAAGTCTTATCAAGTTCTAATGCATCTAAAAGAGGAGCTCCCTCGTCTACTGCTGCATCCGAACTGCTCTCTGCCCACCCACCCCCCCCAACCCCCACCTCCACCTGCTGCTGAGGAACTGTATGAAATTACAAATAGGACTGACCACGATGTGAGAGGTAAAAAAGGATGTAAATAAAAAAAAGGGGGGGCGGCAGCCCTGGCTTGTCTACGTAATGTCTCCCCAGTGTGTGCTTTCACACAGTGAACCACACACGACCATAAAAAGGGATTCACCTACAGCTGCCTTACTGGCCTTGGCTGATTACTGACTTTGCTGTCTCTCCAGTTTGGAGCAGACATGGTTCCTCTTTCCTCTCAGCTTCGTGTATAGAAACAACAACAAACCCCAGGCCTGCTTGATGTCATTAGTTTTTCTTTAAATATCACCATGTTGGGTCACAGAGGTCGCACACCTCACAACTACACCTTATATCCATGCTAATTAAAATATAGATCTTTAGTTTATCAAAAAATGTGAGTATTTATCGGCTTTGCAGACTCATCAAAGGTAGTAAATTGAAATTCCGTGTTTCTTTTTCACCCGTCTTTCGCAGACAAGACTGTCGGTCCACTTTTGCCGACGTAGCTCCTGCTGGCACTTTCCCGCTATCTTTGTGCCTCATCGGGGTTTCCGTGAGGCCGTCTCCAGATAAGGCTCTGTGGTCGCAAAGGGCCTTTCAGCCACCTGCAGTCATTGAAACATCACTCGAGGTTGTGTGCTGATCGTGTGTGTGTATACAACACCTCTACAGTCACATTTTTATAGAATAGTAGAATTGGTGTTTGGTTTTTTTATTATTATTTTCAGACGGAAAGCAGAAACCATGGCTAGTGTAGAATACCATAGCTTGTAGTGGCCAAAAAGAGGTAATATAATTTACATTTTTAATTTCATGTATGTCAAATAAATGTCTACATACTGAGTGTATTATCTCTAAAACCACAGAAATAGTGTTTTACTTTTTCCCTACACCCAAAACTATCCTTTACACACTGGAAAAAAATCTGAACGAGATGTAATGAATGATTGCTGAGCTTCCCTCAGAGCCAAAAGTGTCAGGCACAAACCGGGTGGATGAGGAGAGGAAATAATTCTCGGTTCGCCTGTGTCAATACTTGGCTGTGAGCACATGGTGTCACAGTGAATCGGAGTCCTTCACAATGGGGGAGTATCGACTGCAGGCTGTTACCTGGGAGAAATGGATGTGTGAAAAAGGGTTTGAGAGAGCACATTGACGCACGGGAGCAGCTGAGTGGCTCCATTGAACTGTTCCTTTTGGAGCATTCCAGCTTCACCTTTCGTTGGCCTGTGAGCGACACACTTACTGACAGTGAGGATTTACAGCTACGGGCTTTAGGCAGAGACAAGTGGACAAAGGCAGTTTGACGTCAACCGTTTTTTTGTGCATCCACCCCTGGTCTAAGTCTGAGTTGCTTTCCAAGCAGACAGGAAGTTAAAATCCGACTCAGTCAGGCCATGTCCCCACGGAGACTGAACGCGAATCTGTTTAAAATGAGGGCCGAGGTTGGGGCGGTGGTGTCACTGCTTCAGGAAAGATGGGGTCTTCGGATTTGGTCACTCTGGGACGTGGTTTCAAAAATAATCATCTCTGGCTCCAATTGCTGATCAGCTATCCCCCATGTGGACATGACGTCAGAGGATGTCAGTACCAGGTCGACTACCTGCATCATGACCTGCTTCCCATCGTACTGCACATGCGAAACCTTCTTCTGTTCTGCGGACATGCTAATAATGGCGCATGCGCCGTTTTGGACCCAGCGTTTGAGACCTCATCTATATTTGATCATACGCCCAACAGAAACACTTTTACGTCAAAACAGAACCAAATCATCTTTTTTTTTTTTAAATCCCCACTTAAGATAAGAGGCAAAGAATAGCAAGTCTAAAATCGCCACCACTTCATCACATTCAGTCCCCCCCTCCCCAACTCACCAAAACATATGAATAAATATTAATCTAATTATATCAGTAGCAAAGTATCAAATCCATAAATCGAAATTTTCAAATGACAACCTCTCACTTTTGCACGTTACAATTAAATTAAGCCAAATTTAACATTTACCCTAGCGCATGCACACTAGGGTAGAAGATCTGGTACTGACAGACTGTTCGGAATCCAAGATGGCGGCATGCAGCATTAGCTGGGGGGTTTGTGTCCATTTCCATGAGTCGTACGCACAGAACTTTTGTTGTATTCATTACTAAAGGGTTCAAAACCACGTAATGTGTTGTTCATCAGGCCAGAACGGGGAAAATGGCTTTGCTGAGATTTATCGAGTCAGACCTTGATTATGCATATAATTACAGTATGTTTTGTGAGCTGACCAAAAGTGAGGCCATGAAATCTTCATCGCTCCCTGGTGGCTGGTTGCAGTGTAGGTCATAAATCCTGCTGCGTCCATGGAAGAGGTCAAACTTAAGACAGTGTCCTGTTCGCCTGTTTTTGTCCTCATCAATCTTGAAAAGTTCTCATCTGATAGATCAGACCCTTTGACTTCCTGTTTGGGATAGTTAAGGCATTACTTTTCATTTTCCCCTCCTTTTATACAGTCTATGGTTTAGGCTCAAGTGGCTTTAGATGTGTACTGAGCTGCGGACACACAAAACACAAAACCGACACACAAAAAAAAACAACCTTTGAATTCAGACTGACATCACCTTTTGAGTCATTGTACGTTTAATTCCATGAAGCAAATCGAGGAGGCTAAAAATAGAATCATGCAGTGAAGGCGTCCTTGCTACAATTAAAAGCATGAAATATCACTCACGTCCACTGGAAATTGAAAGATTAATTGCGGTATGTTTCTCATTTACATTCTAAAGAATCATTTAATAATTTATGCATGTAATAAGGAACACTCAGGAGTAATATAGAATTCCACGTCGCAGAAGTACAAAATTGCATGTTATCACTGCACGTGTGACCGATTCAGGAAAAAAACTACCACAGAGAGACAAATTTATCCTCATTTACAGTAATTATTGCTCCAGTAAAACCAGGCTAAAGGCAACCAGGCTAAATTGCTCCAATGTGAGAAGAGACCGGTTCAGGCAGTTTGACTATCATTCACTAAGAAATTAGTGGAAAATGACATTTAATCAGAAAAAAATGCTCTTTTTGAAAAATGAATGATGCAATTAAATCTAGCGAGAGGCTCCTGCTGTTCCTTCACAAGAAACTGACATGTGGACTGCATGCTAATGCAAACCAGAACCGGCGGCTACATTTCTTGTCCTTTTTTTTTTTTTTTTATATTCCATTTCTGGTTTTCACAGTCTGCTGATTATCTCACACAGCGAACATGTACGGGTGAGGAAAAAGGCTGCACGGCCGGTCGGCGCTCACCTCCACTTTTCTCCGTACTTGTTATTGAGTCTCATTTAAATCATATGTACAGTAGGACTCTGACAGAGGGAGCTGACGATGAAGCACTGCGTGTTCGTCATCCGCACACCGGAGTGACGAGGACATTCTGACAGCGAGGACGGCTGGCTCTAGGGCTCAATCACACACTTACACTGAACGTACACATGATATGATTTACACCGAGAGGGACACAGGTAGACAGCCGGTGCAGTTCCGAGGTACTGTATGCGAGTACCTCTACCTCACCTCGTTACCTTAACGACTTTATTTATCTGACAGCTCCTGTGTGAGTTACTACTTTGCTCCATTTCCATACCAAAACCGGTACCGACCTTTGAAATAATGACTTTCCTGGCTCCAGACAGTCTGAAACTACTGAAAACTACTAAGAATGAATGAGTGTCAAGCGGGAAAGAAAGGAAATCAGTCTGTAGACCCTTTCCCCATTTTTGGATTTTCGTGCGATTCATCGGTTCACTCAGTTACATCATTAACCTGATATGAGACCTAATATGACTGAGAAGGTGTACCAGACACGCTCTGGAGCATATGTACCTGATTTAACGTTTTAATGGGCATCTCACCCCAGTAATCTGTTTAAGATGCCATTTAAAGACACATACTGAAAGAGCGAGGTCTGGTCAGAAATAATGATGACACTGTTTGTTCTTCAGATATTTAGGTAAGTAGAGTTGAATTTGGGTAAGTATAATATAAATCTGTGTTCAATCAGTCCGAACATTTTACAAAATGTAAACAAATGTCAGGGGTAAATCCTGATTTTTAAAGCATAGCCTGTATAGCCTGTACGTGGATAACTGTCAGGATAGCAGTGATGTCGACAACCTGCTATGAGATGATTTACAGTTGCTGGAACAGACATCCCGTCGTTGTCCACCGTTATGAGCGTGTGTGTGAGGACCAGTGTACAACCCTCCGTTCCCAGCTCCTCAGCTGTGGGAAGACCAGCACCACTGTTCACGAGGAGACGCTGTAATTTGTCCTATCTCCACCCACAGACCTGTGTGAGCGGTCTGTTTTCTCGGGGGCGGGGGGGGGGGTTAGTGCCGGTGGCTCCTCGTCCTGAATGTTGCTCACATTGCACTAAAGGATTTAGCCTGGACCTTTCCACGTAACCAAAGACGTAGAATCGTCTCAGGAAACTGCCAGGGACCGCACGTCCCTGAGGATTACTGTGAATAATTGATTTGGACCAGGGAGACGTCTGCGTCCCCCCCCCCCCCCCCC
>CAAKHB010000530.1:373928-398765 GCA_901007665.1 Aeoliscus strigatus
GGGGGGGGGGGGGGGGGGGGGGGGGGGGGGGGGGGGGGGGGGGGCAAGCAGACACCAACCGCTGCTCCCCTCCCTCTAATCTCTGCCGGGGTAATCAGAAACACATGGCTCCTCATAATGGCTCCAGTGTTGTCCTGTGAAGTGGAGCAGGGCTGTGAGGGTTGTGTACACACACCAACAGCCACGGCCACGGTAAACACACACGGCGCCCCCCCCTCCCCAAAGGCCTGCGCTCGTACAGTGAAACACACTCCAAAAGCAAAAGTCAATTTGTGTTTGTCGAGTGCATCTTGCCAAATATGGATGTTGTGAAGAGACGCGACCCGACTTCTGTGACACAACGTTACAATGATGGAAAAAAAAAACAAAAACAAAAACTGGAAAGTTGTTTGTGTCACGTCTGCGTCGTAAACAACAAATCTGCTCTCGGTTGGCCGGACAGAGGCCTGACTGACGGCAAAGTTGGGGTTCAGCTCATAACAACATAACACATCTGCTTTTCCTCCCCCGGGTTTGGGCTGACACGTCCAGTCCTGTGATCGGTCCGTCTCCAGGTTGGAGCGGGTGCAGAGGCAGAGAAGAGAAAGAAGAAGAACAACAACAAGTGTAGGTCAGCCCAAACTGTGTGATGGAGTCTCAAGTCCCTCTTTACCGTACAGATAGCAGACGCATGGGTGTGTGCGGGCGAGCACAGAGGAAAATAGGTTACAGCAAAGAATGTGCAAGAGTTTGAGAGACAGAGAGCGGAAGAATGGAAAAGAAAGAGAGCACGATCTGCTTTCCATTAGCCGTCCAAATACTATGATACACTCATTTTGTAGAATTATGCTGACAAATGGGGAAAAATCCGGGGCGCTGTGAAGCCCCAGACAACTGTTTGCACACCCGTCCATGAGAAAGGAGAAAAATCTGGATGGAGAAAGTGGCTTCATCGCATTTCTGAGGAGTCCTATTTGTTTTTCCACTCGTCGGCGCGACTGTGTCTGTGTGTTCGGACATCGTTGGGCTCGACCACGTTTGGTTCCGCCCCCCCCCGAAATGAGACTTGTCCGTTCTGGGCTCCCGTTGGCCCGGTGTCAGCACATCGCGAGCGTCTCCCAGCATCGATCTGGGAGGTCGGCTGAGTGGTGGTTGCTTTTAATTTGTGCATTAAGAATCGTGGCCTATTTTAGCTCGGTGCCGCTGCAGGAGGGTTGTGGGTCTGTTATAATGACATGTCTTAAATCGCACAGTAAGTAGATGTCACTGGGAATATATAAGCACACATTTGATGCACCCCCCCCCCTTTGGTTGCACGCTGACCTCAGTTCTCGGTGGTTTTGGCTCCAGTGAAGCACCGGCTCCATTTCCAGTAAATGTCATTTCATAGTTTCTGCATTTCCACAGGGCTGAGAAACAACATTTAATATGAACACAGGGCTGCAATTAGACGGCGTTTTTTCTTCTCGCAGACAGCGCGTCGACGCGGATAGGGCCGATGAAGACGGCCTTTACAAAGCTCCGGTGGCCGTGTGTGGTGGTGTAAAACGGATCGGGCCTGGGACACGACTGCATTTTAGAACATCGCACATTCAGGTCAGATGGGCGGGCGGTCCGTCGTCTGGATGGATCCTGGGAGTGGTTTGTAACGCTGACACAAACAAACGCGTGGGCACCAAAAACTGCTCACAGTTAATCCCTCCAACTCCTTTCAAGAGTAACTCGACTCCACTTTCTTTCTGCTTTGCGTTGCAGAAAATATTTGTCTTTTTTCCCCCTCGCTCATAAATTTCTTTCTTCCTCTCCTCGCAGCGACTGAAATGGCTACCAGATGTGGTTCCAATCTGTTCCCGTTGCCATGGAAACTGCAGGGACTGGAATAGGTTTTCTGAGTCCAGGGCTTTTGGCTGACTCATAGGGTTTTAAAGCATCGCTGTTGCTGTGGACTTGGCGCACGCGGGGTACCACAGCTCCATGTCGTGTTTAGACTGGCAGACAACATGTCACGGAACCCCCTTCCCACACTCCTTCGCTGACTTTTTGACCACGCGTCGCGTTACAGGGCATAGTCCCTCCTTTGTGCTCTGTTGTGTTACGGCGCCAAAATGAATTTATGTTTCACACGTCAACCGCCAGTACGACGTTGATAAAAACACTTACATATTACTCATAGCTGACGGCAGAGCGTTTTGGGTTTTTTTTTTTAAGAGACATAATCACGCAACGCCTCCCCCGTTTGAGTCCGTTCAACAGGCGCCGAAATCCATCACAAGTGAGCCACACGTGCTCAATGAACGTACTTTAATCCCACAAGGCTGTGCAGACGTGACACTACAACACTCATTTCCAACCTGTGAGTTTTCCTCATCTTGTCAAGGGTGGTAAGCGAGAGAACATGTGTTGGTGAGCTCGGTGGAGAGTCGCAGACGGGCAGATGGAGGCAGTTGTGTCAACATTCCGGTCTGCCCTGGCCCCCTGAGTCAGTTGTCACTTGAAAACCTGATGGTTCACAGGGGGAAAGTGTGCAGATGTCGGCATAGCTGGTTTTAAGTCGCAGACGACGGAAAGACCCGGTCAAGATCAGGGAGTCCAAAATGGTTCATGGTCTGACTTGCGTAACTATTTGCTGAAGTTTTCTCTTTTGACTCCTAGTTTTAATTTTCATACCTTGACATACGTTTCAAACTGCAGTGGGCTTCCTCAGATTAATCCCACCTGAGATCAACAGACAGTGGACGAGCGAGGCAGAAGAGATCTAGAAAGTAGAGGGATGAGGGGGGGGCGTACGTTCACTCATGGGATCCACATCAACTGGGGGCATCGGCGTCCTGCCACATGACGGTAGGACGATCACACTTTCACAAATCAGCTGACAGGACAAGTTACAAACACCATTCAGTCACTGGAAGAAAGAGTGCAGGAGAGGACCAGACGAACCCCTCCAAGGTACAAAACGTCAACATCCGAGTATGGAGACAGCTGTTCACCAAACAGATCATACAAGGATTCAACGCCCTAAATATGCATTTATGTCATTCGACATGTGGCCCACGTAGGTGTAAACTAGAATGACTTGCTTCTTTTCTCACACAAACATCCAGAGGCGGCTGAGATGAAGACCGGTCAGAACAGATACGGGTGGATTTGTAAAAACGAGGCTTTGCTGCCTGGTTCCCAATCACATGACCGATCCGACCGATCCATGCATTGTCTCGGTTGCCCTCAGGCTGGGTCTATCCTTCGTCTCCTCCCCATGAAGACGACATATATGCAGCGCGTGATTGACTCCGTCGCACAGACTTTCCACTGTTTTTCCCCATGAAAGAAGCTCTTGTGTCCCCTTCCTGAACGAGTCAAACGAACAGCCTCTCCGTTTCCTCCGGCTCTTTGAAGAGCTGCTGTGACCGAATGACTCCTGTCGTGTCCCCGGGGCTCAACGGGCCGGAGTCGCAGGGATGAGATACCAATCAGCATATCTTTAGGAGAATACAATCGCAGATTTATTTGGTTAGACGCTTCTTTTTTTTTTTTTTCAGCTCACTGATGTTCCAGCTGAGATTTGACTGGAATAACATACTGGTGAGGAAGTGAGGAGAGGTCGTGGCCTCATGAGAAAAAAAACAAGTCAGTTAGAATCCACTGACTGAAAATGGATCAAATTAGGGCACATTTTAAAATTTTGGTTTCATTCTAACGTAACACTTTTTTTTTTTTTAATTCCGCAGCAGTAGGAGGATAGGAGGATACTAATTTAATGACCATATGACCATACACAAACAGAAATCAAGGTTGTTGAAAACAAACCACAGACGACAAAATATACCTTACAGTTGCTGACGGTGTTGCAGCTTTTAGGTCCTTCTTTACAAAAAATGCACAGTCAGACAAAAACTGCCTCTTCATATTTACGCAACCATAAGTATATGCAATAGTTTTGACAGTGGTATCATACTAGTATTGTACAATCATTTCTGTATGAGTTATTTTTATGGGATGCAAGAACAACAACTGGGGGGGCAGAGAGGTTACAGTTTTCCTGTGCAGCTATTAATGCCATAGAATTACACTCTGCGTCATGCAGTTACGTGTTACACAAACAATAACATCAACAGAGAACAACTACAATGCCAATGTAAACTTTACAGGAAGGAGAGTATTGAAGAGCCCCATAAAAGCGTTTTTTTTTTTTTGTCAACCCCCCCCCCCAAAAAAAGGCACAAAAAAACACGACATGAAAGCCAGTTCATTGACACGACAGAGGAATTAAAATTGTCATATAAGCACAGCTTACAAAGATAACAAAAAGTACACAATGTATACGAGGGGGGAAAGCTTAAAAAGTAACCATAGAAACTTGTACCTGGAAAAAAAAACCTCTGTATTTAATATTCTTCAGCCTAACATTGTCACATTAGCCTGCTACTTCTCGTCCACTGAGCACTCAAAAACAAAAGTCAAATATAACTAAAGCTTCTCCTCTTCAGAAACTGAATCCAGTACCTTCCGCTTTTGGCTTTGCTATTTTAAGATGAACACAATTTTCGCAACAAAAGTTGCAAGTTTTTTTTTTTTTTTTTTTTTCTTTTTTGCTTTAACTGATCCACAGTCGAGGCACATTTTGGCACATGGGACTCCAAAGCAATGAAAGAAAAGCAGCTTGTGCTTCCAGCATGATTCTGCTCGATGATATGATCCCTACAGGACTTAAGATGTAATATATGCATTTTTTTTCTTCTACTCATAAATACCCAGATGGTATACATTGATGTTAATTTTTTATTCCTAATCTGTTTTCCAGACTAGACAGTGTTGTAATCGCATTCACTGATGTGTAGATAACTGCCTTTACTGGACAAAATGATCTGCATCGGATTCAGAGGGACGTTATCCTGAGCTGCATTTGCTTAAACACAAACTCCAGATGTTACTGCAACACAGAAAGTGGAGTGACTTTATAAAATGAGGACATGAGGATGGATGGATGGATGTAACTGCTTTGGGTTTTGTGCTTTAGCTGCCTGGATAAAGAGTTCTGTAAGAACGTTTGATTTTAGTAGATGTAAGTTGATGAGCTGAATTAAAAATGTAATAATTTGGTACGAGAAAGTGTGTTTTTTTTAATCTTCTGAAACGGGCACGTATTTAAACATTAACAAACATGTACACAATGCTTCTGAAAGTTTTATCCAACAATAAACGTGTTGTTTTTGAGACTAACAAATTAAAACAAACAAACAAATAAAAAAACAAAAAACGTGGAGTTTATAACTCATGGCATGTGCTTGGATGGTAGGTACCAAAGTTTAAATCGTGCTTTGGGCAGTTCAACTTTACACTAACACCCTTTTTCTATTAGCATCATTTGGGACTATGAAATGTTTTTTGGGGGCGTGACAGATTTTTTGTTTTGGTGAAACTGACCGATGCACACAAACATGACATACCAAGCCTGACAAGGCTGAGGATGAGCAAAGAAAGTCTATTTTGTTTGCTAAATAAATCCTAATGTCACCCTAAAATGGTCGATTGATTTAATCTAGTACCTCATTTGTGAACAAAAGCTGAGAAATGAGGATTGATTCTAAATTCAATTGGTCCTTGTGCGGGCTGGAACACTGACATGAGAAAATAGTAGCTTCGTATCCTCAGAGGATCTAATTTCAGTACAAGTAGTACCTTCGGAGAGTTTGCCAACAAATATCTATATTTCAAAAATCTGCGTATCAAATTGCAGCTGTGGAACCGGAGAAGCAGTCAAATATAAATATAGTGGTGGAAGTACTGCAGAGCGGCACAGAGGAATGAAATACGGATTGTGTTTGTGCGCCACGGTTCTCACAGTTCTTTCTGCCTGTGCCACAGGTTGTGGTGTGTGTGTGTGACTGATACATGGTAGCTACAGAAATAGTACTCTGGATGTGTAATACAATGGTGTATAGATCCCATATTATACAGCTTTGCTCAAGTACAACCTCAATTAAAAAAAAACAGCACACTCACAGAAGAAGAAAAAAAGAATTCCTTGAACAAAGAGCTGTGGCCTTCACCTCCAAATGACATTTAGTCTCTTTGCTATCCATCACTTTGTTGTATAAAAACACTTATTTCACTATCTGTGGAGGCATGATGGCTGTCTTTGGCTGAGGCGTTTTACTCTCCGGTGTTTCCAGCGTACCGTCCTTGCCTTTCTTCCTCGGTGGTTTTTTTATCGGAGTCTTCTTTGGCGTAGGATCCGACACAGGCTCCCCTGACCTTGAGCCGTTCAAGTCCTGCTTCTCCGGGCTCTTGGCTTCAGGGGTCCTGTTGTCGGTGGGCACGGGCGCCACCATCTTCTGGAGGCTGCTGGAAGTGGGCAGCAGGGGCTTGGTGGAAGCCTGCTGGCCCATGCCAGTGGAGGGGGTCCTCTTGGCTTTCTGTGGAGGGGTAGGCTTCTCCCGGTTTCCCTTGGGTGTCGACAGGCCGTTTGTCTTCGCCAGGCCCGTCCCCTCGTTCCTGTTGATGCTTTGGGTTTTCTCCTTGAGCTGAGCCGCCAAAAGCGTGGCAGCCTCAGAGTTCATGTGAGGGTGGATGACTTTGGGGCTCTTTGGTGGCTCCTTGGGGGTCTCCTTTGACGTGTCGGCACTCTTCTTCTCAGACGACGGGCTATGGAAGTTACTAATCTTTCTGAGGGCATTCTGAACCACACCGTTTATATGCTCCATGTGACTGGGACTGCTGTGCTCATCCCCAGACTTCTTTCCTCGCAGAGGCTTGTGCTTGCTGGGGGAGCCGTTGGTGTCTGTCTCCTTACCCTCCTGTTTCTTCTGGCGCTCCTCACTCTTGGCCGATCCGTCACTGGAGCTCCTCTTTTTCTCCTTTGGAATTGCGAGTGACTTGATGACTCCCTGCCCCTGCTGCTCGGGTTGTGGGGACCCCGTTGTGCTTCCGTGGATCCATGAGACCTTGGGTTTGGTTGATGGGTCTGGAGGCCGGGGTTTGGGCTTGCCAGGTGAGGGCGGCGGCTTCCCATTGCGCTTGGCCTCTGGGGTTGGGGTGCTTTCTCTATCCTTGCCGTTATTCTCATCCTCCTTGGACTGCTTGGAGAGGCGGGCAATGCGGGCATAGAGCGTTGCAGTCGTGGACTCGGAACCACTGGTGGAGCCCTCGCTGTCAGTAGACTTGAGCAGGGGCTGCTCGCTGCCATCCGGTTTAGTGATGCTGGTGTCTTTCAGGGAGGTGTACTCCCCTGCGTCCTCGTCGTCGGGGACAGCCTCTGGCTTCTCTGTTGCTGGGCTGGGGCTGCGCTTCTCCTTGCTTTCGTTCACAGATTCTGTGGACAATCAACAGTGATTAGTTTCAGTAAATATGTATTCAATTTTAGATAGAGCATATTGGATGTTACTTGTTTGGTTTACTCCCTTGGTAATTTGCGACATGCGCTACTATACTTTTAGCTAGCAAGTCATTCTTGAGTGGGGTGCTATTTACTCCGCATACTGTATGTGTGAAGTTTATGTCATATTATCAGACCGTCCCACTCATAACGGCTGTCATTCATGACATCGAAGGCTCAGCCTCAGATAAATAATGAAAGTGAATACTGCGATGAGCTGTGACTCGTCCATGTTGTACCCTGCCATTGACAGATGGGATCGGCTCTTAACCGGAGCGGGCGGGAGATGACGAATGAATGAATGTGAATATAAACCAGTGTGATAAGAACAACTTATGTATAAATGTATATATACTACAACTGTGATTAGTAAATTTGGGGATTTATGATCCACGGTTGAACTGAACGACAGTTTTCTCATGAAATACATCATACATCAATATATTACATTATACTTTTGCATTCTATTTTTTTATTCCTGCCTTCAAAGAGATTTGTTTTACACATTGTTTTCTAATTTGTGCACATGCAGTCAGTATTTTGGGCCTGAAGCTTTTAAACTCAAAATCTCTTCTCAAACAGTTCATGAGGAGAAAAGACACAAAACTAAGGCGCAGAGTGATCTCACACACACACACACACACAAAAAATCCCCTGAAACAACCGACTTCCAGAATAGAAACTGATGAAAAGGGTGTTTTCCGCCAAACATCAAGAAGTAGGTCACAGTTTGGATTCGTGCCATATGCTGACTTGACCATACCATTTCCTGTTTATACTCCTCTTGTTCTCAAAGCAAAATCTGGATCTAGATGGCACACGATGAGAGCCCACTCTCTCCGTAATGAGCTTTACAGACATGGGTGAGTCACTATGCGGTCACACAGAGGATCCTCTGAACGTCGTGCACGGCAGCGCATGTCTGCGTGTGACAGCTGCTACATTCCAAAGACAGATTACAGATTCATGTCTGTCACTCCAGATAGCTAAAGTGTTTTTTTATTCATACAATGACTCACCTTCATGGGGCACACAGTAAACTGGCCCCTCGTCTCCGCTCTCAAAGGAAGAGAAAGACTCCTGGGAGGACCAGGAGGAGGGGGACGGCTGCTCGGCCACTGACGGGGGCTCGATGAAGCTGCAGTTGAAGTTCTCTGGGTCGTGGTGGGCTACTGAGAACAGAAAACAAACGCAGGAGCCAAAAGGTCAGCGAGAGGGTACAATACCATGTTACAAGAACAACAGTCTGCACTCACTCACTTTCAAACTGCAGCAAAGTCGTAGAAAACGGTTTTATTAGTTTTACATGTGAAGTAACAGAGACTCCAACATTTTGGCTTTCTGAAGGGGGAATATTGACATTTCCAAATATAAGTAAGCTATAAGCTTTTCCTGGCGTATAATATGGAACAGGTGAACTTTTCTTTATAAATAGGGTTATTTTAGAATAAGTTCATCTGCAAATACGACCTTGTCATAAAAGACAGTTTTCCATGCAGTAGAATGGCACTAATATTTTTAAATAACAGCACCAGTGCAACCAGGATCCTCAATACAGAAAAAAAGCAAAACAAAACTGCTGATCAATTCATTTCAACCAAAACGAGGAACTGCGGGGTCTTTCCATCAGATGGTGTGAAACACTGAAAAGCCCTGTGTGGAACATCACCGATTTTACTTGATGGTAAAAATGACAGTGAAAAGACTGTGGAATTAATGGGTGGGTCAGTATATTTGGTGGATTGTACCTTTTATCAATGACAGTGAGAAGGTCGTTACAAATGTCATTTCTACTTTCTTTAATCACACACTGGAACAAAGACAAAGGGCCAGTCTGACACGCTTTCCTACGACACTTCACTAACACTCTTCACACGTCGAGCATGAACAATCCAAACAAAGATGTCATCTGCATAAATAGACACCTTTTGAACACGATCAACAGCAATCACCGGATTTCTATTTCCTCCTCATTCTTTATTCATTCAAACACTGGCTCGTATCTGGTTTTGCAGTCTAGGAAACAGTTGTTTCCAGTGACTCCTCGCCTTCGATATGTAGGTCATGTCTCTCTTCAACTTTTCAGATCATCTTCTCTGTTGTCTCTCTTTTAGTCGGTCACCACGGCGGTGAAGAGGTTGAACTGTTACTGTCGACCGTTATAGGTACACACAGGTACAATCGCTTAACCCTGTACTATTCAGGTTGACCAGTAATGTCTCTCGGTGACAACCTTCTGTCTGTGTCGTGGGGGTCAGGGATATAAAGCTGACTCTCTTTACAACCTGTCAAAACTCCCCCTGGACCTGTTTTTGTCTTTTTTTTGTTTGTCATGTGATTACTGTTGGGGGACTTTTTACAAATTGTTGGTCCAGAGGGTGTTGCAGCCTTTATAATTTGTGATTGTATGTTGTATCAGTAAACCTGACTCCCAGTAATGTGCTGACATCTGAGGGACATCTGAGCTTGATCTTGCCATCTGGAGTGCATAGTGCAGTTTTGGCTCTAACTTTCCTGGGCGTCAACTCGACATGACCGACCACATCACATGTGCCTGTTTACATGCCTGGTGACACATCGGTCTATCGTTTGTTTAGTCCTCTGATAAACGTTGCATGGAAGGAATCCTCTAATTGAGCCAGGAACGTATTCTTGTTCCTGAGCTGCTGCTGCTGCTGTTGTTGTTGGACTGTGACTAAAGAGATTAGCAAATATCTGCAGACGCTGTTTGTTGATTTGATGCTTTTTGGAAAATCAGCTGATAAAAAAAGTGTGTTTCAGCCCAAAATTTTCAGGTATGAGAGGCCTTTGTTACTCACACATGACCGATCAGATCTGAAATGTGTGAGATTAACAAAACAACTGTAATTTTATTATTGTATCATAAACAGATCTGTCGTGTATTTCCTCTCTTCCTGTGTCCATCCCTCTGACTCACACCATGTCACCTTCTTTTCTGCTTCCAACTTCCTGTGTTTGTATATACATATACACACACACATATATATGTTTTATACCATTTATAATTTAATTAAGTTTATAATTTAATTTATTATTATTATTTTTTTAATCTATATAATGTTTTATATAACTTTTATGTCAATTTCATTTGTTCCATTACATATGTTATCTTTTAAGGAGTTTTTATTGTAGGACTCTTTGAAGGACTCTGGACCCTGAAAAGTACCGGTGTGGCCGTGTGTTCAGCTTCAGTGAAAGAAATCTGACGAATCTGTGTTTTAGTCCCTCTCACTGTCCTTATTGTGTGGCTCACTGACATTCAGAGGAGCTGAGGAATGACAAGCAGCCAGCCAATGCCAGGACTTCTGTTGCGTTCGTCAACAAGCCAACACGCGGACATTTGGCGACGTTACTTTGAGTGCTGTGCTGAACAACTGCTGCCCTCTCCCTCCAGACTGTGGCCCTGATAAGGGCAGACCGTCCCGCAGACTGGACGCCGCTGTGATCCTTCTCTACATGCAGGCCAAAGCCCAACAGGCCATTATTGACACGTCCCAGCTGTGGAGCTCTACCACCGCAGTTACTTGAGGGGGTGGGGGTTCATTTACAGACACGGAGCTTCTAGGAGTCGCTTTGTACTGCAGTAGAAACCTGGCCATAAAATGGGTGTATAACTTGCCAATACTTGTGTTTGCTCGCCATATTCCACTTGCTCCTGTTAGGGGTTGTGGTTCGTGCTTGGAGCTGATCCCGGCTGTCGTGGGCAAGTCACCGCTCCATCACAGGGCTAACATGTAAAGACGGACAACCATTCACACACGCACCTAGGGGCCAAATTTATTGGTCTTTCACACACTGTGTGGTCTGGACATTTTGGACGTTTCCGAACCAATTTTACAGACGTGAAAGCTCCCCGGACCATGATCTGGACCAAAGAAGCAAAATTTGGTCTCAGTCAGGACCAAACCACAGTTCAGACTTTTTCAGCATTAACTCCAATCCAGATAGTCCAGACTTTCCATCTTTCTGTCAGCCTGCACAACAAGAAGAAATACCGTTATGGCGCAGAGCCATAGCCCACAGTACGGCTAGCAGTCAACAATAAGGTTTCCACATAACCGGAACATTCATCCCAATAAGAGATAACCCAACTAGGCCCCATATTGGGCGTGACGTTGCTGTTGTTGGTGGTAACCAGCCATGACAGCGTTGTAGTCACGATGCATTTATTCATCTGCATTCTAACTAATGTTAGCGCTTTGGTGCCACGACTACCATACGCACACTGACAGGGAGACCAGGCATACAGAGGTAATGAGGACAGAACGTCAGTAGATCGTTGGTCCGCTGGTATTCATGAAGTGTGAAACCCAAACCAAGGATCAGTTGTAGACAGTGGAGCAAAACACAAACCTCGGTCAGGACCTCGGTTTGGACTTTTCGGTGTGTAAGCCCCCCCTTAGACGAACACCTCGAGGCAGTTTTGACTCACCAATTGACCTGGCATAGTTTTGGGGCGAGGGGCACCCATGCAAACGCCACACAGAATCCAAGTGTTGCTGCAAGCACATGTGCAGGAGTTGCTAGAGCCCTCAGCGCTCATCCACGGGGAAACATTTGGACACAGAAGATGCGAGGAATGCGCAGGGTGTGGAGTAAATACGCTCCGAATGGAATGCTAAGCTACAAGCAAACACTGCTGTGGTTGTGCCAAGAGGGGAATAGGTGACATAGTGTTCCTGTACGTGTGTGCGCTAACGCTGCTAACAGAGGGGTAGATGTTGTCCTCTCTCCCTCCTGTTACTTTTCATTCTATTTTGCCACATCTGTTGCCACTGACCCTCATGTGGATAAATCACAGCTCTGACACAGGCTGGGGTAAATTTGACCACTTCCTGTTTCCAGCCCCATCGGGCCCCCTCTGGAATGTGTGTGTGTGTGTGTGTGTGTGTGTGTGTGTGCGCGCAGGAGTGCGTAGCCTCAGTCAGAGTTATACTTTCTAAATGTTGGCAGACCGAGCTTCTGTGGGGAGACCGACACAGAGCAGAGTGACAAAGATTTGGATAGCACAAACCACAAGGACAGGAGAGATGGTTGTAGTCGTTTGACTGGGATTTAAGGTCTGTTCTTTAAGTTGATCAACGCAGGGAGGTCCTCTTTTCAACATGGTCGTATATAGACATCATCTGGGGCAATTCCGCTTTTCACACTTCACAGCGTAAAGTCGAGCGAATCACTAAACAAGCGCATTAATGTCCAGAGCTGTGATGACAGAGGCAACTGCGTCTTTGAAAGCAGCCTAATGGAGACAGATTGTGGCTTCTAGAACCAGCTGGATAACGAAGGAAGCACATGCTGCTCAGGCATGGAAATGAAACCAGGTCATTGTCTTTTAACTCCTTCGGCGCCACGCTGACCCTTTTCACACCGTTATGTTTAAAACAGTACAGTACTCACAGTTCTGTTTGTACATGAAGAAGGTTCATGTCAGAAGCTTACGATCACCTACACAGCAGAAAAGCAGTGTCCTATATAATAATAATAAATCAGGTAATTCAGCTGTACTGGCATCCTTGTAAATGTCATCCCTTTGCTCTGTCTATCAAATTTGTGAAACATTACTGATGTCTAGTCACCCAATAAAACTAGAAAGTACTGTTGAACAGAAACCTCCAACAAATCCCATATTAATGGATCTTCCCTTTTATTTCAACCCAACAAGTTTGGGTCATTTTTCAGCGCACCTGTGAACACACACATGAAAACACACTGCAGGTAAAACACTAACTCCTGGGTGAGTTTGTGAAACTAGAGAAAATACTGCTCCTGTTTTTTACAACATCCAAATATCACATATCTAAGTATAAATTCAATGTGTATATATTTATATCTATTTGTATTCTGCCTTCATAGTTTTTCATTTTTATATATTATTTTTTCCCCATACATACTCTTGTTTGTTTGTTTGTGTGTGTTAAACTTCTTTTTTTTTTTTGTACTGCTGCTGTTGCTAACATTGTGAATTTCCCCATTGTGGGATAAAGGAATATCTTCTCTTGACTATGAATTATGAAGTTATGAGTACGTATCTGCTCATACACACCACGGAATTCAAAAACAGCTGAAAACAACAACAACCACGTCGACCTTCTTATCGGGGTTAAAGAGACCCGCTTATCTATCGTAGAAAGGACTGGGGTCACAGACAGACATGTCAGAGACCACGAGACCTCAGCGTGCTGCTGCAGCATTCACCCAAACAGTGCGGCCTTTGATGGCGCGTCTCTCAGCACCACTGGGGCCCCCTCGACAACCACTGGCCTTCTTTTAATAACACACACACACTGCGCCGCGGCCCAAGCGAACGCTTCTTGACGAAAACAACGATGGAAACACGTAAAAGAAAATGGGAAGGAAAAACGCCCCGGTTTTCGGGTTGTAATAACACAAGCACATGACATTTGAGGGTGCCAAGAATAACAGGGGGCTCTAAAACCAGTGCATTCCTTCAAAATGAAACCCCAAACTCGCCTGGCAGCCACTGGACCCTTTTCAAAGCCTATTCATCATCATCAGACTAAGGTAAGACCAAAGGAAAATGGTCGCTAGCGCTCACTGCCGTCACTGTCTCCAGCCTTTGGTCCCTGACGTCTCACCTGTACATCAGCCCCCTCCTGACCAGTGATGACTGACACACGCACCAGAAAGTACAGTTACATAATATATGGCAGCTGCTGGCAGCGCTGCAGAGGATATGAGGAGAGAATCGGGGAGGGGGGCGGGTCTTACCGACTACTTTGGGCAGTTTCTGTCGCCTCAGTGGAATACGGGGAAGTTTAGTGCTGATTCGGCTGAATCGTCCACACAGGATCCGCTTGGCTTTTTTGCTGTTGGTAGAGTTGTGCTGGTTAGAGTATGACGCCACGGAAAAGTGAATCGTCCAATAGAGGAATGATTAAATCTGGTGTGTGTGTGTGTGTGTGTGTGTGTGAGGTCAGTATATGGATTTACCATTCATCCATGAACCAGACAGACATGAGCCTGACAGAGAACAGATATTTCCCCTCATCTTTGCATACGCGTCTGTCACTCACTTGTGGTCGTCTTTGTGTCGACAGAGGCAGCAGCAGCACAGCAGCGAGAGGAGGACGATCAGCAAGAAGGAGACCAGGGTTCCAGCCGCGATCACACCCATCCGCTGGTTGGGCTCTGACAAAACCAGAAGCAGAGGATTCTGGGTGTGCCACACCGGCGCTGTGACGCTCGACATGCCAATTTCAACAGATCTCTGGGCCTCTCATCACCGAGCCCTGAGTGAAACGGCGTGATGGACTACGTGACTGAAGACAAATGACGGGAACAGCGAGGAAATAACGAGATGGTTCTGTATAATAATAAAGACAAGACGTGGCTCTAATGGTCGTGAAGGAATGAAGGGTGACAACCACCATCAGTGCAAGTGTTCCCATGTGACTGCACATCCTTCATTACGATGAATCAGTGATATATTGACAGGATGACAAACCGATGGGCTGTGAGGGATCGCTGGCCGGTCCGATGTCGGTGATGTCAAAGGTTTGACAATCAGTCGTACTCTATCGCTGCCCTTCACGTACGCCACGAGCCCCCTTTGACTCGGATACATTCCCGCTGACCACTTCTATCGCTTCTCAGTATTCTCCGGCCCCTCCAAGTTCCCTCCTTCCTCTGCCCCTCCATCCCCGTCTGTCTTTACTTCTCCTTCCTTCCTCTTCCTGCGACTGCACAGGACCTGAGCCAACAAACACAGCTCACCACGACACCAGTCTGGGTGTGGAAAAGCGATCAAGGCCCTTCTACGTTCACTCTCCCACTGCGCACGCTCACCTAAATAGACGTGTTTGCTGGTGCTCCAGTTAGTACGATGGCTTTATAAGGGTGGGGGGGAGCTCTGAGACGTGTCATTATATCTGTTTTGCTGTCTCAGCAATGGCAGCTACATTATGTTGGGAAACTGTAGCTCCTAACTATCGTCTGTTTCCCTTCAAAAAAACGTCGTAAACACAAGGGCCATTCTTACGCAGGTAGCAGGCACCAGACACGGGGTCGCAGTTCTTGTCGTGGCACGAACAGGTCTGGTTGCAGTTCACTCCATATTGTCCGGGTTGACAGGTCATATTGCAGCTTGAGCAGAGACAGAAAAAGGCAAACGACATCTGTTTATGTTTGTCCCACACGACAAAATCCACTAAAAAACAGGAAATAGGAGATGGCATTTCGTTCGCTTCTGCAAAATAACATATCTCAAAATAAAAGCATGGTCTCAGGCGTGACATGTTTTCGTCAGGCGTCACGAAGCACAATTTCTCCGTTGCGAGGTGTCTTGTGACTCACTAGGTTCCATAAAATCCCTGGTCACACAGGCACTCTCCGGTGACAACGTCGCAAATGCCGTTAAAACAGTGGCTGCAGTTGTTCTCACAGTTCTCGCCGTACGTGCCGTTGGGGCAGCGTACCTCACACCTATCACACACAGAAGGAATTCCATGATGACGGTCATTATCAAGCTCAGCAGCACGTCACAGAAAACGACAGAGGACGTCTGTTGTCTTACCTGTCCCCAATCCAGCCGGGGTTACAATGAGAGCACTTGCCATGAATGGGGTCGCAGTGGTGGCCGTCTTTGCACGTGGGACACACTTCCTGGCAGTTTTCGCCGAAGAAGCCCTTGGTGCACAGCTGGTCGCACCGAGTCCCGTTCCAGCCTCTGTCGCACGTAATGCAGCGTCCCTCTGTGACCTTACAGGGCTGCTGACCCTTGCAGTGTCCACACCTGCCAACAGTCAAGAAAAAAAAAAAAAAAAAAATCATCCCACGCCAACTCCTTTTACAAGCATCAAGGCTGTGAAAGGAATTTAACACGATCAACAAAACTGGATGTGTTTTTTTAATTATTCACAGCAGCTGAATTGTGTTGAAACGGCACCGCAGCAGACGGCAGCTGAATCACTTCAACGACCACATCTTGGCCCAAGTTTGTTAGCATTAATCCCCTGATGTCACTTTATACTGCTCCATTAAGCGCCCTGGTCTGATATTTGAACGTCCTTAGGCTGCATAGATCAAATGACCAAAGCACCCGCGTGTCAAGCTGCATGTTTCCCCACCTGTTCCTACAGTTCTGCCCGTAGAATCCTGCCGGACACGGTTCCCTGCAGAACTTCCCACGGTATCCCGGCGTGCAGGTGCACGAGCCGTCTGCCGGGTTGCACTTGCCGTGCACGCACTGGCAGAAGCGCTCACACCTGGGGCCCCACAGCCTCTCCCGGCACTGGCAGCGTCCCGTGAACTGGTCGCACGGCGAATTGTTACAGTTACACTGGATGCCGCAGTTCCTCCCCGTCCAGCCGGGGTTGCACAGGCAACGTCCCGTCATGCTGTCGCACACCGAGTTCATGCTGCAGTAGCAGTTGTTGTTGCACTGGGGACCCCAGATGCCGGGGTGACATGAGCAAGCGCCTGTGTCCTGGTCACATTTGCCCTTTTGGCAGATGCACGCGTTCTCGCAGTTGGGCCCCCAACGATTGTGGTTGCAGGTACACTTGCCGGTTAAGTCATCGCACTGGCCGTTGGGGTAACAATTACATTTACCCTTGCAGTCAGGACCCCAGAACTGGGCTGGACACTCTGTTTGAAGATGCCACAGGAATCAGTACACAAGGCAGAAATGTCGGCAGCTTACGATGGTACAATATCCAGAAAGAGTTACTTGTGTCACAGCTCGCTCCAAAGTATCCATGGCGACAGCGGCATTCATTCGGCCTGACACACACCTCGTTTTCCTTGCAGGTAAAGTTGCCTTCGCAGAGAGCTTGAATAAACAAGAACAGGCCACATTATTCCACCGGCGTGTATGTTTGTACGTCATGTGCGAATGAGTGTATGCAGGAACATACGTGTGGGGCATTCATCCCCTAGCTGCCCCCACCCACTGCAGCACACCAATCCGGATGATCTGGAAAGGAAGTTATGAAATTAAAAAATGAGAGGCGAAAGACGAGGCACCTAGTTAACTCCCGAGTAAAACACACAACACATATCAAAGCGTGCGGCATCCACACCCAACTCGTGTTTCAGCCACATGAGGGAAATCGGTGGGATCAAAGGCTGTTAATGAACGCCGGGCTATGACGCACATGTTTAACACATCATCTGAATTATGGGTCATTAGCATCCAGCACTCAAAAGCCTCAACTTGCTGACTTTATCAGCTTTTTTAGCCTTTGGCGAGGCTTTAGAAAAAAAGAAAAGAAAAGAAAAAAAAAGCCTGGAGAACATTTAGAAACAAGAATTTGCAGCCAAGTTTCAGGCCTGTCAGGAAAAAGGAGAGATCGGTCTCCTCTTCCTCCCACGCCTGTGACCTCTGTGGGGCCCCTGCAACACGTCAGCTTCCCCCAAAGTGTTTGAAGATGGCCGTTTACTCTCAGTCAGTGTGCAGGGAGCAACACGGTTTTTTATCCTGCCAAATGGGCGCGTGGTAAAGATCACGACTCTCGCCGCTGTATTCTCTCACTGGCTATGAAAGGAGGATTTGTAAAGTACAAAAGGTCCCAGAGTTTATGCGACTGTTGCCGCACCACATTTTGACAAGTTCCAGCCTCCATGTATGGAGTTGACCCTTGTTGACTTGTTCACACCCGGCTCATCAAATGTCATCGCTCAGGAAAACGATGACACTCAGCGGTTTGTGGGGTTAAATGTTTGCTTTTCATTGTCGCATGAAGACGTGCAAACCCCCTCTGCCGCTGCCGCTCTTTCGCTTTTTCGCTGTCAGAGCTGAAATCTGTCTGTTTACTTTTCAACAGCTTTCAAAAACGGTGGGTGTGAACGGCCTGGTCGTATACATGTGCTGTCCTCCAACAATGCTGATCTACTTCCTTCTATTCAAACCATTCAGAAAAAGGCTGTAATGCTGCAACGGGCTAGAAGTCCAACTTGTGCCGTAATTGAGGCGGCACTCAAAATGTTTGCCCCAAGGACGCCTTTCTGAGATGCCAGAACAACTTCCTCAGCTTGAAATTTCCATCCTGTGTGTTAGAAACTGCAGCTTTTAAGCTCCAGTCAGCAATTTTCACTCCAGCGAGAAAAGACTCTGTAACATACTATGAGCACAAAAACAATCAGATGCAGCAGCGTCGGTGTATTTCAAAACTCACAGCCTTCGTTACAATTGCAAATGCTGAACTCAGCACACATGGATGTTTGTTTTCCTCTTGTTTTTGAGGTCTATATCTATTTAAGTGGCTCAGAGTCTTTCCTGCATGTCTGGCTAGATTATACGTTCTATCCGCTGTTGTGTTTTCTCAGCCGCATATATATTCACAACCAATACTTTCAAACAAACTATGTTGACGCCACAAATGCTGGACAAGTGAGAGACAGCGACCCCTATGGAGCAATCCAAATGCTCCAGATGTACACATCTGTATAGCTGCTTTCTTCAATGGACTCCTCCTCCTTCCCTGGACTGGGAACATATGGAGAAAAGGTACGTCAACGTACAATAAAATAGTGTTTCATCTGCAGAGGAAGTTGGAGGAATTCAATGCAGTGGAGTTCAAATGTTTAAGAAGTAAAAGAGGTAGCACATTAAAACACATGCTCAGCTTGTTCTACCAAGACCTGCAAATGACTGATTTCAGCTGAGAAGTGATTCGTGTGAGGAAAAGGAAGCAGTGAAGCGGATTCCCGTCGTGAAGATACGTGTTAGTCACGCGGCAGTGATGCTTACCCGGCTGCTTTGCACACATTTCTGCCCTTGGAATTGAGTTCTTGGCTGAAACTGGAGCAGAAAAAGAGACAGACCACAGCAACAACTGCAAAAGAGTTCTTCACTTCCATTGTACAAGCAGCAGCATCCTCCTAGACGCCCTTTTCTCTCCACATTCCCTTTCTTCAACAGTGGCCTGATGATGGGGAGTTTCACTCCAAGGTTTGTTGTACGCACATGATCCAGAGTTTAAGAAGGAGCCGTCAAATCCTGTGTCCAAGCGAGGGATGAAAAGGGGGGAAACAGTTCTAGGCCATCGAGAAACTCCGCACAAACAGCGGCTCCGGCAGCGCAGCTGAGGAACAAGTTGACAGTCAGTCAATCCGAGTCCCGCAGCTCCGCCGTCACTTCCATCAAACGTTGGAAAAGAGCTCAAGAAGCAAAGCTGCTGGATCCGGACACATTCCCAAAGTTGCTTGAAAAAAAGATTTCGTTTTGCAAAAGCAAGGTCCCGGTAGAAAGAATATATATATATATATGTAGGTATGCTCTCTGCTCTCTGAGGAGACGTGCTTAACTTTTGTCCTCTGTTGCGCTCTCAGGAGTGGCAGGAGGGAAATTCCTGATTTGTTACTCTATCTTTGGCTCCGTGCGCCACTTTGTCTCTGTGCGCCATGCGAGCGCCACCTCATTTGCATAGGCCAGGGCTGTGCTGCCTTCACGGCCGCGGGGGAAATAAAAGTGCTGTAATTTGTAATTAGACAAACAAACAAACAAACAAACAAACAAACAACAAAGTTGTGTTGTAGAGTGATCAACATTTTTTCTATGTATGTGGTGGAAATACAGCATCTGCAGCTGTAACACTGTATAATCCCATGGTAGATGAAGTAAAACTTAATACTGTGACTTTGGGAGTGATGTTGAGGTTGTTTTTAGTGAATTGTGGCGTGTGTGTGTGGAGAAGCAGCTTCATGTGAGACAATGGCTCCCCCGTCTGTTTACACAAAGTAAGTAACTCCAGTGGTGGTCAATGCCTCTGCAAAATGCGCTAAAATTATTGTTTACTAAAAATAAAAACAAGAAATGATATTTCAATTCAGTCTTTTGTCCATTTACCTTGTACAGTTCTGAGACTGCTGCTATGCACATACTATGTGTTATTTTTGAACATCCCTAAATTTTGGCAACAACTGACACAATTATACATTTCTGCCAACAAGCAGATAATCACATCATTACATCATTGGTTCAAATCATATTGTTTGATTTTTTTTAACAATTTCCAAAATACAAGACCTGAACTGGATGTTTTCAGTCATATTGAAGATTTTGGTCCACAAACTCTGATATATAGTACTTGGAAATTAAAATTAAATTAAATATTTTCATGAATCCATCAAAAAAAAAAAAAAAAATCATCAAGGAACTCTTACTATTATTTTCCCCTTGTTTTATTGTCTTGCCTCCGGAAAAAGACTCGCAGTGTGTTTCAAAGTATAAATTCAACACTTTTAACAACAGAGTGAAAAATAATTCCACTTCCTGCTTCGTGCCATGTTGTTGATTTGTAAACAACTTGAAGACATCAAACGACCTAACACACAAACCTGCAATGACGCATGTGTACTTGTCCATATCGATGTCTCCTTTACTGCCAATTTAAATCAGGCCTGTTAGTTTTATTGTGGCTGTTGCTGTATAAGATAAACAGGGAGATAAAATAAGACAGCCGCCCCAGTATTGTTGACATTTTAGGGAGTCCTCTCGGAGCAGTAAAGATGCCAACTTGATGGATATGAGAGCTCTGCAGGAAACGGGGCGACAAAATGAGGACTGCTTATGGATGAAGAACAAAAACAGAGAGAGACAATGAGCAGAAGGGATCACGTGTGAAGGTGGATGACATTAAACGGGAACACACGGATGGAGGAAATGAAAAGAACACAGTGGGACAGAGACAGACGCAGAGTGACACGCAGGAACATCAGCTGGAAAACTCCTGGACAGGGTAGAACTGTGCAGAGGAGGAGACGGAGCAGACAGCCGCAGCAGCAGCCGTCAAGCAGAGAAATGAATAAAAAATATAGGAAGCTGACGTGCTGACAAGTCTCCTCTGTCTCTTCTTCTGTGCTTTCAGTACAGCGGTCTGTAGAGAAGCTCCCTGGAGGCACATCTACGTTTCAGCTCCATCTCCTTCTGGGTACCCTTCATGAAGCCCTGGTTCTCCTGGGCTCTCCGAGACAGGTAGGGCAGCACCTCATTCATCGCCCCATAGGGGACGTACTTATAGACAGGAAAGCCTGCCTGAGCTGTGGACACTTGGCATAGGAGACAATGTTTTCACGTTAGATTCAAATGGGAATATTCATCAGTGGATTATTTGAATAGGATTTTAACATTTAACACAAAAAGTTCCAGCACAACGTCTTCTTATCACCCAAGTGTCCTCTTGTCATATCAGTTTGCAACATCTGCACCAGCAACAATCAGCTTTGCTTCCTATAACTCCTCCAACAGACAGATATCAGTTCATCTCATCCACAAAGTGACTTTGTTTAGATAAAGGTGAGAGGTGAAGAGAAACCTGGGACATATTCCATCTAACGCCAGGATGAAAAGTGAAGATGGCAGCTTCCCACTAAGAGGTAGAACGTGATGGAAAACGCTCTTCTCTATTTCATAAAGAAACACGTCATTGTCTCAGAATTTAAACACACAGCTCTGACTGCGCCGTCCCTCAAGAAAACAGCAAAGAAACACGCCGGTGAAGTCCAGTTTCAACTTGAGCAGACGCGTTTGTACCAGACTGACAAACAAACACAGTGGTGAGAGCCGGCAGCAGTGACTCATGAAGACAGTTTGTGAATACCAAGGTGTCCGACAGGTGACACCGATCATACAGAGACTCTTTGATCGGGCAGATGACTGTCACTGTCAGGTTAGGTGACGTTCTTCTCACCTGATGTGATCATACATACCCAGTAGTTGACCAAAGTACAACCAGAGAGAGACCCAGTTGGTGTGTTGAGGGTCAGGACACCCAAAACAGATGTCATACTGTAATACTATCATACTACTGTAAACTATTCATCCATTCATTCGTCTTCTCCCGCTCGCTCCGGTTACGGGTCGCAGTCGTGCTGGAGCCGATCCCAGCTGTCAACGGGTGAACGTCAGGGTCCGACCTGGACAAGTCGCCAGCGGGAGGACAGACAACCATTCACACTCACACTCACACCTACGGGGGGATTTAGAGAGACCAAGAAAGATCCCAGGCCAGAAATTGGACCTTCTGCCTATGAGGTGACCTACCACACCACACCACACCACCACATCACACCCTTGTATGTGGAACCCAAATATTCATGTCATCTCAAGATTGAATTATTTATAACGATAATAAAAGAAAAGCAGTGGTTAACACATTTAAACCAAAAAAAAAGAGCGAAATCTCTACAGGAATACTCAGCTCCAGTTTCTGATCTAAGGCCTCTTCACCAGGAACTCTGGAGCTGACAAACATATAGGTCAGTGACCCAGCTAGGAGGAACACAGAAAAAAATAACTCACATGATATTTACTACCAGAACTGGAACATGGTGAATAAATGACAGAAAATGCCACAACCATCCCTCAGAGCTATAACCGAACAAACATAGATCAAGAAAGTACATGTCTTCAAACGTTATTAGTAACATGACTTAACTGTTTCCTTACCAGATGCTTTGATGCATTTAATAGAAGTTTCCATATGCTGGTCACATCTGGATAGAAACACGTGTTAGCTCCATAAGCCTTGGATGATGTCTCCGTCAACACTGTAGGCTGGAACAGAGCAGATGCCAAAGACCTGATGGCCCCGTGGTTGCCCCCAGCAACGAACCAGCAACGAACCGGTAAATAAAATATCATCTTCACCAAATTGCTCAAAGACTTTGTGGCCCAGGATCCCTCCACTTAGATCCATTAACTGAACAGAAAGAGAATTAGAAGCAGTGGCACAGCATGACATTTAGCTTCAATGGCGTAACATTATATCAAAGAAACTGTGTGCACATCTCACCCCCTCAGGTATGAGCGCTTCACTTCTGAGAGACGACGATATCACACACTGCTACTGTCGGTCTGCATCGCAGTTTATGGATCTTACTAATATTTCATCTGTCTGAACCTTCATCACGACTGTTTCATGAGACCAAGTTGCCGTGAGACAAGATGTCCCAGAAGCAGATTTCATTTGGGCATGTTTTAACAAAAAACACGTTTACCTTAAAGTCAGCTAAAGACAGAAAGTGGCAAGTTACTCTTTCATAAGCAAAACTAGTTCAAATCGTGTCGCTCGCCCCGAGCTAGAAACTACAGATGGCATTGGAGTTCAAAACAGGGACAAACGTTAAAAAGTTGCGACTGAAACAAAAGACACACTCATACCAGATTACATTCTTTTGATTGATCACATAAACAAGTGGTTACAGCGTGTCTAGGCTGAAATACAACCACTGAGATGTGACTCAATTTAATAACTAAAGCTGTTTTGACCTATTTTTACAATGAAATGTGTTTCATTCCTGATTTCCCTTCGATCACATTTGACATTTGTATGCGGATTATACAACAGTCTAATGAATCATCGAATGACTGATGATTTCACCACAAACTAAAGCAGGATCCGTCATGAGTCAAGTAACTGACTTAGTTACTTTACTTATCATCAGTAACGGGCTTTTAATTCACACTCGTTCCATATATTAAATGATTAGTTGGATCACTTTTTCATATTTGTTCCTCTTTGTTAAAGCGCACAGCATGAGTTGTCGTTTAGCATTACCAATTGTTCTCAACTAATCTTTCTCTTCTCATAGAAACACGATTTGGTTTAATGAGAGGCAAATCAAATTGTCCTGATATTCAGCTGCATATCCAATTATATTCATAGCCACTGTTAATTCACATTCATTCATTGATAAGCTGTTCAGAGTCATAATGAAGCTGTGTATCAGTGACCATTTGTTCACAGTGAACTAAAATAAATCAAATTCTGCCTTAATTCATGGAATTACACGTCACAGCAGATGGAAGCCTGGCAGAGTGACAGCAGAGTGGTGAAGTCCAGCTACCAAGTGCAAGATGCACACGCATTGAGCAAATAAGAAAATAATGTTAGATTACATAATTAAATAAGCTCTTTAACCGAGAATATCCGCCGTGTCATGTTTTTCTCACCTGAGATTCTTCACCTGACACATCTATTTAGGCAAATACAGTTTCAATGAGCCCTGTGGTTCCCCCTGATGGGCCGTGAAGGTACTGCAGGTGATCGAAATTACACGATTGCAACGGGGTTACAAATTATTATTAGATATTTAGAATTTAGAATTAAATATGAACGGTTATATATGTGCTTTACCAAACAGAAATACAAGACAGCCTATAAAACCTGTTCTCATGTGGGCGTATAAAGTTTGGGAGTGGAAGGAAGAGGCATTGTTAACAAGTTTTCTTGTCCCTCAGGACGCTCCTGTGTTTCCACCGTGAACGCAGCTAGCGCCTGATGTTAGCTTAACTTGGCCGCCCTGCTATCACTCTCCTCCAGGCTAATGTTATCGGTGAGCTCCAGGCCGCCGGTGGCAGCGCTCACCCGTGCTGACATGTCCCTCACACGGTTAATCATCAGTCGAGGAGCCCGGTTCGGTGTCACCTCCAAGCTGGGACGTTCGCAGGACGTTCGCGGCGAACACGGAGGGCGACGACACCTGTCCACCGGCGGGGGGAC